>JAQBSW010001196.1:0-145339 GCA_029291075.1 Eudiplozoon nipponicum | reverse complement strand
GGATCCTATACTACCCAATTTGGATGTAAGTGACTTTAATTGTTTCTGCCATGTCAAAATCTGCCCACCTTGTTTCTTACGCCAATTTGGTGCTGGATGAGAGAACAGAGCTCTATTGGGCAATCGGAATGAGGGGCATACGCAAAACGTGACCGAGCCAACGAAGTTGATGGAGCCTTATTTGCTTTTCTAAAGACGAGCACTTATTGTCAGATCCAAAAATACGTCTACGGATGTCAACGTTAGTTATTCGTTGTTGGTAACCAACATGTGCTATACTTCTCAAACAACGATGATCGAATGCCTGTAAGCGTCTCAGATCATCAACTCTAAGAGGCCAAGTTTCACTAGCGTATAGTAAGACTGCGCGTACAGATGCATTGTAAACACGACCTTTAAGGCAAAGTGAAATATTCGCGTTTCTCCATAAATGACGAAGGTTCGAGAAAGCTACTCTAGCTTTCGCGATCCGTATTCTCACCTCGTCGGACATATTGCCTACGTTATTGATAGAGCTCCCAAGATATGTAAACCTGTCGACTATGTCAAGATCTTCATTCTGCAGTCGCAACGTTGGAGTGAGTGGTGGGTGATCCTGTAACAGTATCTTACATTTAGAGGTGCGAATTTCATACCGAAAGACGGAACAACGTTTGCTAATCTATTTAAGGTGGTCTGGGCAGCATGCTGATTGTCGAATAATAGTACGATATCGTCCGCATAGTCAAGATCGACTAGTTTATCTCCCGGGAGAACTTCAACTCCAGCGTCCTGAATGTGTGAGAGAGTGTTGTTCATAATAGCATCGATTACAAAATTAAACAAAAATGGGGAAAGTGGACAACCTTGACGAACACCACTGCTGGTTGTAAAGTTATGCGTTAATTCGTTGTAAACCTTAACGCGACCAGAAGTATTTGTGTAGAGAGCTCGTATAATATTAACAAATTTAGTGGGCACACCGCTTTTCGACAAGATATGGAATAAAACATTGCGATCCACCGAATCAAATGCACCCTTGAAGTCTAGAAAGACGACTATTGTGGGACGGTGATATAAATGTCTCTGTTCGAGAACTTGCCTTAACGTAAAAATATTATCTATACAACCTCGTCCTGCGCGGAATCCGGCCTGTTCTTCTCTTGTTTGTGATTCACGTGAAGCGCTAAGACGACGTAGGATAATCGAAGCAAATAACCTTGATACGACCGGAGTCAAACTTATACCACGATGGTTATCGCACGAATTACGATTGCCTTTTTTGAAGATGGGAATGATGGTCGACTCATTCCAGTCAAGTGGTACGGTTTCCTCATTCCATATAGTATGAAAAGTTTGGTCAACGCTCCTGAAATTATATCGCCACCATCCTTAAACAATCCCGGAAGCAGATCATCGGGGCCGGCGGCTTTGCGGCGCTTAAGAGATAGGATTGCATCGCGTACTTCTAACTCGGATGGTTCTTCGGGACTAACATTCCACACTGTTGATGCAGACATGCTTTCGGGAAGCGGAACTGACGCGGGTGGCCAAGAAAATTGATCTCTAAAGTGTTCAGCCCACCTGTCAAGACGACTTATTTTATCGGTTATTAATTCGTTGTTACTATCATTTATAGTTTCGCTAACTTTTAACTTTCTCGGACCTGTTGTGCGTATAAGTTGGAACAAACAGCGACTGTTACCTGACGCGAAAGCTACTTCCATTTCTTCAGCCTTTCTGCTCCAAAATTGAGGAGGGATGCTGTTTAATGGTAAGCTATTTAATTCATCTGAGCTTCTCCTTATGGAGGATGTGTGTATCAGCGGCAGTAATAGTAGTAGTGTTATACGTATTTAAAAAAAACTTTATTATGTCCGACTAGAAGCTATCTCTGTTGGAGTCTCGCTTAATGGCATGAACTTTATAGAAAGGCCCAAATGTCATTGTCTGGCTGCGAATGTTTTCTGTTGACATATACGCACATTCTCTTGACTACGATTATTCTAGCGTCTTGGGAAGATTGCTTTTAGGGGCTGTATTGCGAAAGTCAATCATCTTAATTATCAATATGAATATTTGTTTGTTGCAAATTTATTTGTCATGCACTTTTCAAAACTTTCTCTCGAAGGGTAGATCTGATAGACGCTTATTTCTTAATTAATATGCATAGTTTTGGTCTTCCCCATTAACACCTTCGCAATGTAAGTCAATTATTTCTTTTAAATGACAAACTCCGAATATACAAGTTTATGCACACCGTGACACATTGTAGGTGCGAAGGATTTTAGTTTTTACGCGCATTATTTATTGTTACGTTAACATGTCGTTTTCCAGCTCTAATTTTAAAATATGTCTAGTGGATTCGCTTTTTTGTCTTTGTGGACTTGTAATAGAATTTCCCCATGCATTTTACCGACACAATCTTTTGTCTATTGAAGATGTATGAAGTTTGTTATTTGCTCTTTTTTAAACTGATATTGGAGCCATAGCCTGAAAAATTCCTAGCTTGATGACTGACGGCATCTAGGTGGTAGTATAGGCAACAATATCATTAGGTTTATCTATATAAAGAAGCAATATTTTTGTAAATTTTGAAAGCTATTTTGATTCCGTTACGACAAATTAGGCCTCGCCTTTCATCGGGCTGGATGTTTATGGTAGTAATATGCTGTCATACCAAAATTTGTTGCGTACTTATTAATTTGGATTAACTATTTCAGTCTTTTTCATATGAATGTAATTAATTTGTGGCCAAAATTTTAATTATTCCATCAATGTTTAAAATCTATCTATGATTTAGAGCTCAGATTTTTTTGTTTTATCAACGTAATTTGAGAATTACTTTGTTTATTGAAGAATATTCTTATAGAACTATTTTATTAGACCTTGTTACTAAAAGTATTTTTTGCCTGACATCAACTTGACTGAAGTACTTGGTTATTTGTATAGTACATTTAAGATTGGTTACTGTTACACATACATCCTCAAATTGGCGTCAAAACACGCAGAACAGAGGCACTCACACATATTTGTTCAATTACTATTGGTTTTAAATTTGCTTTTTCTTTTTTTCAATCGAGATATTTTAATTCTGCAACTTACAGCTTTCGTAATGCGTGATTCATTTTCATTTCTGATTTTAGATTACACGGAAATCTGATTAGATGGACCTGTAACTTTCTTCATTTTTGGCTTTTTAGAACTAAACTAATCTTAGATTTGCTTATTAGGTGACGGACCACCAATATTATTGGGTTCAATTAGAGTAAATTAATTCTTACCTATGGTTAGCAGACATAGTTGTACAAGTTTTCAAATTAAGCAGTAGTGCTATATATAGACATCCGAATATTCACTGCTTTTTTAATTCGTCGCGTAAGTAGTTCCGATTTTGTACCCCCAATGAAAGCCAAATTTTCATCTACGACCCTTTGGTTGTTGGAACATTAAACCTGCGGTCACTAGTAACAACGCACTACGATGCAAACTGGAAGGCGAACTATTTACTATCTTATAGTCGATCTACATAAACCTGTAAAATACTTTTGTTCATGAATCGTTGGGTTTCGTAAATAAAAATATGATATCGGTCGATGTAAAATGTCAGTTTGCATGCATCCTGATGATGAACCTGTCGATTTCCGTACTAAATGTGTGTAATTCATGCCGCATGTTCACTATTTGGCACACGCAGATGGAAAATTCATTAGGAGGTCTCCTAGCAGATGTGTATAGGTTCGGAATAATTAAAGATTTTAATAATATTGATTTTCTTATTTGGTTTATAATCGAGCAGGAAATAATTCGGTCTACCGCACGTTGCTTTTATATTGTGAAAAACACATGGCTGTTGGACAGAAAAGATATTCTGTTAACATATATTGACTAGACACTATGCTCGTTATCGTAACGTAATCACAATTTCCCAAGAAATAAATGTGATACACAATTTATCCCACATGATGCAGCAAATCGCTTCGGATTAAACTAAATAACAAGGGATAGAGCTCAAAACAAGGTTTTTAACACACGGAGTCCACATATTTATTGAAGTAAAGGAGATGAAAACAACACCAAAGTATCAGTGAAGCGGCACCTAATCAAAAAATCATATATGATAATTTACCTACTAAATGGTATGCACGTTTCGAAATAGCTACTCGATGAATTAAATTAATTACTTCTCGGGCGCCTGATACAGAATTTTGCTTTATTTTAATACAATACGCTTTCTGAACGTTAGTTCCATGTATCAATTCCCTTTTACTTGAACTGTCAAATTTTGTTCAATTATGCACACGTAAAAGCCATTCAAAGGTCTACGTCGGTAAGACTGACCGTTTATTATAGAAGCGAACTCTGTTTAAACTAGTTACAACTGACAAAGAGGACAAGATTTTCGTAATAACCGAACACAGTGTTTCCATAAATTACATCCTATACCCGATGGATTTTCAGACGTATTTGATAGCAAGAAATGAATCTGATCTACGAATTGCGGAAATTGTCAGTTTCAGTCTCCTCCATCTCAGATTTATAGTCAAAAGTAGTTTCTTTATAAACTGAATATGAACTCGTGATTTGTGTGTGCTTTTCTTTTCGTGTGCCTTATCTTCTGTCAGTTTGTGGTTGTGCATGTTAAGCAATTTGTCCAACGATTTTCTCTTTAATTTTCTAAATTGTCCATATGAAGTAACAGATATTTCAGACTAGTTGAGATCTGGTTAAATGATTTTCTAAATGATGTTCTTTCTTGGTTGTGCCTTAGTAAGTTGCCCTCTAATAAGGTTACGCTTTAATACACCATCTTTTTCAACTTTAACAGCTGATGCATCATGAAATGGAAGCATGGTTTGGCAAAGACATTTTAAACTAGAACGATTTTTAATTGCCTGAAGTATTGTTACAATTGGTGGTTAGGCGTTACATAACATTAAAAAGCATCCCTCAACAGATGTAGTGCCGCTCGTATGCGCGTAATCTGTAAGTTTGAACCAAGTACATATTCACCTGCAATATGTAGGCGTGGAAGCGATGAGACGTATGAACTCAATCGTAAGCTGGAGATTTTTTAAATCTTTTATTCTTTGTTAAAACGATCTGTTTAGATAAATAACGAAAATATGATTCTACCAGCACTAAATTCAAATGTGTGTCGCAAAGCAAACTGGTTTGCAGGCTCTACCGTAGGAAGACAAGCCGAGGCTTTTTAAACCTTTTCCTTCATTGCGCTCCGGATGCTGTTTGGTATGAATCGGCTGTAGCTACAGATGGCTCAACAGAAGCATAGAGTTAAATACTGTTTGTTGCGGAGAACTAACATATATGCAAGTATGTATTAGCTGTTGCGAACCTAGTAACGAATTAGTTCAGTTGTGACCAGAAGGATAAACCAAAGACAGCATGAACGGAAAGTATAATCTCATGCACATTCGTTTCGTGCTTACTGGCGACTCATCAGTAGGAGCCGGTATTAAGCCCTTTAACCACTATATATTTGGGTGAGGAATGTGGGATAATAGGACGATACAATCTCCTGTAGGAGATTGCGCATTGTGTGCGGTAAGGCAGTAGTGTGACTGCAAGTCTTGCAAATATATGTTCTCCAATCGTGGCAATTTCTGGCTAGTAATGACCAATTCTCCATAAAGACGAAACCAGTCTATTTGATGAATTTTCTTTACTACCTTAAGCACCGTTTAGATTACACTGACAGTTCCTTTATGAGCTCCATCGAATGTGTCGGTATTCAGCATCCCATGTGAGTTTTTTAGTTTATTTAAACATATCTATGTGTTTGTGTGTCATGCAATTCTCGATAAGGACGAAACCTGTCTATTTGATGAATTTTCTCTGCTACCTTAAGCACCGTTCAGTTTACACTGACAGTTTCTTTATGAGTTCCATCGAATGTGTCAGTATTCATAATCCCATGTGTGTTTTTTAGTGTATTTAAACATATCTCTGTGTTTGTGTGTTATTTGTTTTATGTTTACATGCGGTTTTATTTATACGTGTGCATTTGTGTGTATTCAGTAAAATTTGTATTTTTGTACTTTATATAAGTTTTAAGTATATTTAACACGGTTCATCGGCATTTTCGAATTTGAACTTTTTGGTATAATATGAAATTTGAAATTGGTTTGGCATTAGGCGTTCTCTGTTCTAATCTGACTTGGCGAATTATTCTTTAGTCGGCCTCGGCCTATCTATATTTTCTCTGAAATATTATTGCGTTTAAGCAGATGAAGTATACAAAATTCGTGGTTACTCTCTTTTAAAAATGTCTGTAGTTTGTGTCAAATTAGCAGTATTTTGCCTTTTTATTTGACTTTAATAATGGCCTTCATTTTTAACCTGTAGTCCTTTGTCTTTCAATCTTGGTTTTAACTTCCATTTTTAATTCACCGTGTTTCTTGCGAGCTACATTTCATGCTATCTTGTATCTTTAGCCTTTGGTATTGTGCAACAGTCAGAGCTCTTTAAAATGATACACACGTACACATGTATATAATATATATATGAATATATATATACAATGAAAACACACAAGTGATGTTTGCGAACGGAAAAGTGTAGATCTTGTGTGTTTATTTTCTACGATCAGGTGTGTTAATATCTGACTGCAGATCAGATATAAGCGATCAGCTAGTCATCCACTTTTTGTTCAGTGCAGATATGTGTTGTGGTCTTATTATCACTGCTAGTACTAATATTACTGCCTTAAACTAAGTCAACCTTTACTTATTAGTATCGTTGTATGTTGTGGCGAAGTTTTTTTCGTTTTAACTGACACTAACCCTGTAAGTGCAGTGTTAATCGCTATTCTTTTTCGTGTTGACTCTACGGTTTATTCTTACTAATGTATTTATTCATCTACATAAACGTAGTGAAGAATCTGGCCACTTCTAAGATTCGCGTCGCGTGTTGAAATTCATGATATTTTTGACGGATTCATTGTCCAATTGCAGTCTGCTGGTTTTTGGTCAGTGGTTCACCCAATCTTTCTGACTCATTCCACCATGCATTTAATTAGTTATCCTAGTTTGTTTTACCTACAGATAGTAGGAAGTGTTATTTTGACAATCTGTGTTAAAGAACGCTCATTGTAATGTGTCAATGTGTTTATAAATAGTGGCTTATGATTGTTGTGCCCTTTTCAGTCTGGTGCAACATTGCATAATTCCTCGCTTGATGCATCGATTCTGTGGAAAATTTACGGACTTCAAAATCACTTTTGTCTATCTATACATAATAATTCTTCTCTCAGGCTCGATTTTTATTGGAAATATATTTAATGTGGAGTTTAACTTTTCAAATCACGATGGATTTATTATTTAATTAATGTGGGCGTTTGTTTGTAAATCCTGACGATATAATAACGTAAGCTTTTTTTCGCTTTAAAATAGAAAAGTAGACTGCCGTTAAATGTTCTATCGAATTTATTTTAGCTTAAAACTGCAGCGTTTGGTCCCGTTTTGTTATAAGCTTAATTTATGGTTAAATGAACAAGGTTTTTGTGAACCACTGAGTGCTCATTTCATTTAAGACCATTTTAATTTTAACGTCTGTGGCATTAATCAAGGTCATGATTTACGAGTAGGACTCTTCTATTCGGTCACTCCTTGGTGTACCATCCCAATTGCAACTAATTTAGGATTCCAAAGTGTTTTCACTGGTTTCATATTTCTGAATAGGATGCTGCGCTTTATCGTTATTTTGTTAGTTCACGTGCCTTCACGAATTTTTAGGCTACGCCGGAGGCACTCCAGCAGGGTTTTTGTTTCTACCAGTCTAATACAGTCTCTGTTTCACATTAGGAATGAAATACATATTATTCATTTAAGACTCACAAATAACTTTGAATTTCATGGTTTCGCGTTAGTTGAGCATCATTATCTTACATTCTTGTAAGACTGTTTAATAGCAGCAGTAGTAGTATTCAAGAAAAAATGCTTAAACGTGCTACAGACCAGGTTTTACAAGCAATTATGGTTGACATTTTATCATAAGTTTTGGAAAGCCTGCGCACCATAATCTGGCGAAGCTGAAATTTTGGTTTCAGAGTTGCTTTCAAAAATTACTGGTCACAGCTTAAGAACGGCTTATTTATGTGAATATCTCTCAAGTAGTGTTCCAATATTTTTTACTTGAGCCGTAGGTAGACATGTGTCAACAACTGGCAACAATGTACCACTAAATATGTCATACTGCGTGAAGTCAGTGTTTTTGGCAAACGATCATATCTTATTATCCATAACGAGAGGCCCCACGTGATGTGCCGAAGAAATCACGACAAAATTGAATCGACAGTAAGTGCCTTCATAACCAAAAAAATATCCGCCATATCGGTAATTTGACCATTCCGTACTATAAGGATTTGCATAAAAAAATGCAATTGGATAATTAAAAAGGCTGATAGAAAGTAACGCTTAGCTACAGTCTAATGAATAGGTTTTGCTAGTCCACAATTTTAGGCATAGGCTCTACTGACGCTACAAAAACGCGTGCTGCTGCATACACCTTTTTGTCATTGAACCTGCTGATGCACCGTTGCTGTTATTAGATTTTGTCATGCTTTCTTCTAGACTATTTGGTTTGGCGTTGTTTCGTTACTTTGATAAAATAGTTGTTTAATTTTTTTCGTCAGTGCTCTTTATCCTGCAATTTATCCAGACTTTCTTAAAAATTGGGACAGCGCTGTGGTATTGGATGTACTGTCCTGTCTATGTCTGCTTTTGATATATTTTTCTTTTAAAACTTCCATCTTACAGTCTTAATAGCAGTATGCCAAGAAGGGACAGTGCACTAGCGTGAGGGTTTTGCACTCTAAAGTAAACTGAGTGTGTTAGTCCATTTTGTTAAAATCTTTAATCGTGTCATTTGTTTTGACATCTTCATTTATGATCATGATGGGGTCATCGTCATGCATGTCAGTGTTTTTTTACTTAGTGGTTCCAGTTTTACTGTTTTCAGATAGACCATGTGGGCATCAGCCAATAAACTTGGTAACGGACTGCCCATCACTATTCCATCAACTTGCGTGAAATATTGACCATTAAAGGCAAATTGAAAATCTTTATTGCGTATATTTTGGAAGAACTTTAGATGAGTTGTGGGTATGGTTATTAGTGGGTGGTTACTATCTATGGACAAACCGAGAAAATCGATGGTTTTATCAATAGCGATGCCTGTAAATGGAAAGAAATAATTTTTTCCGAACACAAGCGATCCTCGTTAGGAATTGGCGATCTAGTGTTCTTTTACAGTCCACATAAAACCATAAACAAATGCGATTTTACTGTATTTACACAGTGAAAGGTATCTCGAACATAATTTTTTGATAATTGAACTTGTACCGGTTGTAGAATTGCTTTGAGTTCTCCAGCCAGTTTGTGTTGTGGAGTGTCAATCATTGACATGCTGGGTCTTAATGTCGGCAAGTTGTCTGTGCCAACTACCTTGTGTAGTTTTGGCATGCCGTATATTCTGTCTGCGCGTGTGCGCCTTGGTTTTTCTTGTTTGATGCGACGTAAGATATCATCGATTTCATGAGAATTCGTATAATCAGTTCTTTGTTAAGTTACTTCACAAGCATTATTAACCGCACGCCATTTCCAATCCTCGATAGTTTCCGATTTGTTTTTATTTACTTGGCATGACTTGAATTGATGTTCCGCATCAGGAATATAACTCATTTCGTTTTTTACAATCACTGGTCATTCATAAGAATGATACCAAAGCCTTTTGTTGATGCAAATATGAAACATGACTAACGAAAAAATGCAACGGAACCGTACATTGCCAAAAGATTATATGTCAATATGCCTATTAAATTGGAAACACCATCCGAAATATTTATTTGAAGAATTCAAAATGTTGTGATGTCTCGGACACAACATACACATAACATAAAATTCAGACAATCAGCTAATTGAAGGCTTAAAGAAGAAGGGACAAGTGAGAACCCATCAATTGAGGCCGAAAATTACATCACCTGAAAATGAGGAAAATTCAAGATTTTACCGACCTATGAGTGCTATCAATTGTCCAGCACAAGTAAAATGCGGTCAAATCCACAACAAGAAGGACAGCACTGCGCAACCGAATCAATCTTTTAAATGTATTTAAATCAAAACATACAATTGATGTTTGTTTATACTACCAAGCACCTGCTAGACTTAATTATAAAGAGTAAGCTCTTTGCAATCGAACAGTCCAACATTATTTATTTATACAAATCCCATAGAGGCTCCGTACACTATGTAGGCCGGAATAGTTAATTACTATACAAACCAATTCGTGTACATTTTAGAGTACTTACAGCTGGCATATGGGAGAATGTTTCCGCAACAACTGAACACATTGAAGGAGTTGCATTGATGCGCACCTGGAATAATTACCTGATCTGCGTTTTGACTAACGCAGCTTCCATTGTTCCAGTAATTTTCTTTCATCAAAATATTTCGGCCTTCATTTGTTTCGTGAAATGCAACTGATGAAGGCCTACGGTAAGCAAGGCCGAAATATTTTGATGAAAGAAAATTACTGGAATAATGAAAGCTGCGTTAGTCAAAACGCAGATCAGGTAAAAACTGAACACATTGTTCATAAAAATAAAGATTTCATCCAAATCCAAGTGTTCATTAAAGCTAAACACGACGAAGAATTACTTACAGCAGACGCGGTTGTGTGCACCATTCTTATTCCACAGCTAAGTAAGCAAACGTAGTTCGTACATGATTTATGTATAAACCGGTAATTATTTGTATGCGTGCACATGCATGTGTATACGTACGTTTGTGCGTGTCTAAGCATGTGCGTTTCCCGCTTCCTGTTTGCTTTTGTATAATGTGTGTTTAATCCAAATTTATCCCCCTTCTTTCCCGAAAAACAGCCTTAGAAACTACCAGGTATTACAGTCGACTTCAGTTCTGGCGAAAGGAAACTGGCCTTTCTTTAACGGTTTTATACTTAAATATAAATAAACGAACATTGGTTGCGTGGGCATTGATAAAAATTACTTTAATCAAGTTTGCGATCGTAATGTAAACGCTTGACCCATTATGTATATACATTTGTCAGTATAAACTAAGTATTGTATAGTGTAGAAAAGGCAATTCTCCCAGTAGACCAGTTTCGTCCTTATTGGGAACTCATCACATACTGGCCAGAAATTGCCATGTGCAGGGCTCGAAACTGGGCGCATCTACTACGCATTCTGGTGCTATAACTACTGAACCACTCTGCCGCACTGAATTAATTACCTTTTTCGCACTATAAAATACTTATACAGACCTACTTTGTAGGAAATGTATACATCTTTACTTGATGTATTTGTACTTTTGTCAATTTTTTTACCTTGATTCATTCCCAATTATATTTTCAGTGATTTGTGATTGTTGATTTTGTCATTTTGCCTGATATCAATTTAAATCGTACGTGCGGTGAAAATTTCAGCTGAAGTCTAGCAGATTGATTATTTGTACGACCCTCTTATTTTTTATGTTGTGCTGTAGTGTTGATCCGCATTGGTCTTCAGAAAATTGTGTGAAATCAAATGACGGGATATGAATCAAGCATTCCAAATTTCGTTTTGTTTACGTGTTCCAATCGAATTTCGTTTAAAAAGTCCTCGAAAAATGTTTTGAATCATTGTTTTCTAGAAATTTGGGAAACCTCAATGCGTATTACAATAGGATTTACGCTTTGGTACTAATACTAAAGCGTTGTAAGTCATCTTCTTCAATAACTTCCTCAGAGTCCATGTATTTACTCATTACGAATGATTTCAGCTGTCGGCAGATCTATCTGGAGCATCGTAAGACTTTTCTCTTTCTGGATAGATTATAATATCCATTTGTACCTCAGGATGATCCAGTTTCATTAGTCTATTTTTAAATAATGTCAGTGAAATTTGCAGATTTTATTATAGTTGACTGCGATTTCTCTTTTTGTTTTATGCCTAGTTATTTATAAGATTCTTTTAGTTTAAATCTAATATAGTTATATCTCAGATTTGTTTCATCCCTTATCGAATTTCCATTAAAGGTAGTCATGTGCTTATTTCGTTAAGGATTATTTTAGTAAATTGGGGAGGCCGCATTTAAATGCTTGTAAACAAGGTTATACTTTAAATAACCTAAGGTCTTCAAATCACGTTTTATTTAACCAATGTTCTTCTTAAGTTTTTCTATTTGAACTGAGGCAGTGGCATGAATTCCTGTGCAATCAAATATTGTTAAACATGATTGGATTATATGTTGCTCATATTAAGACAAAAATGTTTTTTTCTTTTTCAGATCATTGGTCCGGGCTCCATTCAAGACCAAATTCACCTTCACAGTACTCTATTTCAGGTGGTGTTCGGCAGAATAGACAATTAGATAATATGCGTGGTCTTAGGGCTGCATCACAAACACCCACCTCATATAGTGTAGCATCTTCTAGACAGCGCAATGGCCATCTGACCGCGGATCAGATCAGTTTGCCGCAATCTGATTTTCGACATCTTGGACATGTTGGCAGTGATGGTCGAATTTTTGGACATGTGCCTTCATTGAGCGTTACTGATGGTCGGAATGCATCACGATGTAAGTTCTGCGGTACTGCTTTGACAGCCTTTTTCAATTCTCCATTGGGTCATATGTTTTTTTTAATTTTCAAGTGTTATGTTTCTTATTATTTACGGCTCGTTGTAAAAGGTCCTAACCAATGTCTATAGAATAAAGAGGCTTTAAAATTCGTCGCTATTTAATATGAAAATTGTTCTTCTTCTTTGGATGATATTTCAATCAACTCTGCCGGTTGTAACAGACCCCCAAAGTCACCACCACAGACCTTCATAATGTTAGCGTTCGGTGGCGATTTCGGTATTCCGTTTCAATAAGTAGCGTAAATCGCGAGAAGGACAACGGGCAGGGTTGATCGAAATATTATCCAAAGGAAAAGAAAGCCTATTCAGGTGGATATTAGAATAATATTTCGATACAAAAAGACTACGTCGAAAACTTTTACTCGCATGTCATTGAATTTCGAGCAATAGCGCTGTTTTGGCACGGAGAGTGAATGTGACAATGTAGGGTGAATACCATGAAAAGCTTTTTCGTCGCGTATACAAATGGGGTATGCACATTCATCAGCTTGTTCTAGCTGCCTATAATATCCTTGTTGCACTGTGGAAACTATAAAAAGGCGGAGGCCTTACGCATTTGGGGGCGGGTGTGCAACGGTTAGATTTTATGCTGCGTGGGGTGCAGTTGGATATGGAGAAAGCTCTGTATATTTTAATTCGAGCCCTTGCTACCCGGATCTAAGTAATTATTCTATATGATAAAAGTTAAATTAATTAATTTTGTACAGAAGAATTAGGGTTACATTTCGTTTAACTGATTATAATGTTAGCTTGCCCTAATGAAACGGCTCCTACCTCGTGGCTTATACTTTGCTTTTACATATCGGTATATCAGGTTTCCTTTTATATTTGAAATGACTGGTATGTAAAATAGCCAACCATATGTCTTGTTCCTTTTCTACATTAATATTAAAGTAGACGGTGTGTCATAACCAGGTGAGCAAAATCAAGGTATTGCTTACAGGATTGACAGCGACGTGTAGCTGTAATTTAGTTTAAGTAAACCGCTTGGCAGGCGATTAACAACAAATAAACGGAAAAACATTGCCATCTGTAAAGCAACAAGCATAACTGGATTTTAAAGAGTTTATAGAAAACTGTCAAAATGTTACATTATTAGAATAAAATATGGTTGATCATTCGTTTGGCTCACTAAAGGCTATTCAGTTCGTTAAACTCATCCTGTTAAAGATGTGCTGCCGTAGCACGACAAAATATTCAGTGAAGCTGTCTCCAGCCAAAACACGACATACGCTAGTATACCTGTTAAAGAGGACGCACCATCAGTAATACTTGCTCCAAGAATTAAAAATTAGTGATACCTAATACACAGAACACCTGCTAAATATAAACGTAGGGACAACGCTTTAACTGCTCAGTGCGCAATGTAGGCAGGTCTGACCGATTACTAAAGAAGCGAATTCAGCATGTTATACTAAGCATAGCTGGTAAGAAAATATAATTTCTCCGCAAATGCTGAACATATTTTTTATTTAAATTAAAGACTTAATCAGGGGCCAGGTTCCAGGTACTCCGACTTCGCCTTGTAATGAATGGAAAAGTTAGTCATGATTATTTGCTACCCGGCTTGGATTATATAATCAGCAATTGATGATTTACCAAATATGGCTACTCCCCTCTGGATCAAGCTCTTAGACGGATGTTGATGGAATCTATTTGCTAGTTAGTTCTTAGTCTTTTCTATTCATTTGCTGCCGCACATATATTTGAAATGGCTACAATAGACATTTGGCGACAGTAAGTTGTTGATTGAGCGATAATAGCCATTCTGTCTGTTGAATTTGGTGCTAGTCTTAAAATGTTAAAGCTTTTTTTCTCGTGATTAGGTTCTGAAAGATCTCGAAAAGGCGAGATCTGATAGACATTTCTGTTACTAGAAGCGAGTACGGTCTCATGTTAGCACAATTGTATTTTTCTGTATAATTGTTCGTTTGCAAGATCTTCAAATTTTTAGCTCTTCTTCGATTGCATGCTCGATGTGTGTCTTCCTTACTCAGTTCGCTTAGTTACTTACCAGGTTTTTCTTGTGCCATTTGTGGTTGCTGTAGTAACGAACTTATTCTCTCATGAATGTGGATTTCCAATTTATCGACTTTGTCAAGCTGCCGTCATTTTATCTGAGCAGTTGAGTGTCGAGAAACGGAAGCATGCTCTCTTTCTCTTCTTACAGTGTGAATTTGATATCTGAGTCGGCGTTTTTCGTCTGTACTAAAATTTAACATTAGATTTATAGCGCTTGGAATAAAGCACCATAGATCGTCTACATATTTTCGATGTAGATTATTTTGTTCAATCATTTTCTGTAGGTTGGTTTATTACAGATGAAACATGTATAATTCCGCTATAGGTGACGCTATTCAACACCATTGAACTTGCGGAAATAATCAGAATGAAGTAAAGATGGAAGGTTTTTTGCGCAGGCCAATATAAATTATTTCATTTTGTTCACAAAAGCCGGACACATCAGATATTCATTTTGAATTAGGTTGCATGGGATCACTGTTTGCTATCCTGCTATTTCTTGTAAATGGATACGCATCAAAGAACGACTACATTCACGTAGATACTTACTTATTTATCAATTGACACAATTTTGACAACATTCACTTTATCTATTCTTATTTAGTGCGTTGAACCTAATGAAGCTGTGGCCAGCATCCAACATTATTATCTATTGACTTTGTACTTTTAGTCAAACATATTTATGCAGTTTGCACAGACAACACTGATTTCAAGCCTTCCGAAGCATTTATCTATATATTTTCCACAAAGACAGAATGGTGCTGTTTTAATGTGTTTTAATGTGCTCGTTGTGCTATTCAAGCGGAATTGAAGGTGTGCAAACGTGCATCTGTATTTAGAGGCTATTTCATCAAGCAGACGTTGTCCGCAATTGTGAATTTCAAGACAATTTGTTTGTCTATTGACACAAGCGTGGGCCTTCCATTGCGCCATATTAAATGAAGATTAATTTTTCTGTAAAGTTAACAGTTCTTTTTCTATTTTCATGATATCATTACATCTTTAATTTCTCAATAAGTTAAATCAACAGACGGAGCGAAAGCCATAGTGTGCTGTTTACGATATCTTTATTTATGCCTAAGCATAAATTGTTTATACTCGAAAATAATTTTTGTCCGATTTACCTTTCTATTGATAGCGATAAATGGTCACATCTTATCAAATTTTTGACTGAAATGAAACAAATAAGTTACTTATTCTGTACAGAGTAGATTCCAATTCAGCGGCAATTTTCAGGCAGTGTGGTGGTATATTAAAGGTAGAACCTATATTATTTTCATTGAATTCTAGCTCTTTGGCAGCTGAGACTCAATTAATTGTATACATGCATACCTAAGCGGAGATCTAGGTCTTCGACACAAAGGGTTCCAGAAGAGCCTATGCCAATAAGGCAGATTTAAACAGCCTCTCCGCAGGAACTTATTTGTTGCTAGACTCCAATAGATTTACGCCCATCCAAGTGTCACATGGTTAGTGATGGTACGGCTGGGTGTTATCAAGTTATCGATATCGCGATCAATGGCATCCTGCTATGATTCCAACATATCACCAGAGTTGCCTTGGTAGCTTTTAGTGAGGCGGATGTTTATTAGGTCTACTCAAGCATTCCATAATAAATTTCGATGTTGATACATCTTCGATCGGTTTAATCGACCACCAAATATCCTCTCCCTGGCGCGAAATAGCAACCACTTAAAATTCTCTCTTAAATGAATAATAATGAAAAAGTTTCGATCAAGCTGAACTTGATGTCGTTCTGAGCAGTTTATTTATTTTTATTTTCTGTTTTTTATGATACATTTCTGCCATCCCCCAGCCTTGCACAGCACCAGACATTTACCTCGACTAACTTCTAAGAGTTCCGATGTTGGCCAACACAGTGATCGCGCAGAAGTCAAGAATTCGGTTAGTGAATATGTTTTTAGGATAACATTTTTAACAGCGGCTGTTGACTTTACAGGAGATTTCTGTTGATCAATGGCATGATCAGCGTGTGGAATGTGTTTTTTAAGTCTGTTTGCTTCTTAGTGGTTAATTTCTCGAATTACGTTCTGTATTCCATCCATATTTCAAATTGTCTTTTACCGGAGCCATCGTTAGCTTGACTCAAGTTAGCACATCCCACAATCTTTTTAACATTGCTTTGAGAGAAATTTATACACACCAATTGACATCTTTGTGTGTGTATAAGTTATGTTATATTCTTAATCATCTAAATGGATACAAATCTTTTTGGTTTAAAAGACAATCACAATGGAAATGAATCGTTTTACAGCATAAATAGCGTTCAATAAAAGTTGTGGGTGATTATGTAAAACGAGATTTACGAACTCACTGAAATCTTCAAAGTTATTAGCGGTAAAGCTTTTGCAGACTTGCTATATATCACTGCCACGAATTTCCAGCACGTTCACAAATATTGGTTTTTAAATACATGGTTTAGACTTGTTATGCTGGCAAAAAAAATTTTGCGAGCAGGAATTCACCTCGGGAACATTTGGTTCGTATTTATAAACCTCATCTCCTCCGCAACCGAAGTCGCGAATTGTACGCAATTTTTGTGCTATTTTTGTCTACACCAACGACCTATTTATGTAATACAACTAAACGATCATTGATTGCACGGGTGGGTATAATAATTATTCAAATCAAGTTTCCGAGTTTGAAGTTAACACCCATCCCAATGTATTTAAACAGTCACCGAACAACATAATAAAACTACCGCAAATTTCACGTACTAACGCGTTACGACCTTCCATATCATTATCAGAGTATGAATTCAAACTGACTAGCAAGGATCATATCGTTATGCGTATATAAGAAAAGCAAATTTAGATATGTGGATTTCACTGTTAGTAGTCTCGCATACATTGTACTTCACTGTAAATGTCGGCTGCATAATTTCTATGCAGTCACGAACATTATTTATGACCGAATCCTGTCATTACACTTTATTTCAATGCCACTTCCACAGGTGACACAGTGTCGACCTTATGGTTACAGATATTTGGTGGTTAGTTGAAAGTTTTGAGGAATCGATAGCCACAAGAATCAAATTAAGAATAAGCTGAACGAAAATCAGGCTCGTTTAAGGCTGAACGTTGCATGCAATACGTGGATTCGGTGGCCTAGTTTATGAGTTTTAAATCTCTAAGCCAATTGCTCCATGGTTTCGATCGCGGGCATGGAACTTTTGACTACTTCTGATCAGTGTCGAAATCAGTCTAATTTTTTTATTGAATTTGTTTCTTATGCTATGTTTTGTTTATTCCAGCTATATATATATATATGTCTGTGTGTGTGTGTGTGTGTGTGGTGGGTGGGTGTTTTTGCATTTGCGTATGCGTTTGTGTGTATGTAGCTATCCGACAAGCATGCCAGGTTCGCTTCAATTCAGATTATGATTTTATTAATTTTTATAGCTAAATAATACGCACTCGTTTTGATTCTAGTTTTCATACAGTTTGTTTACTGTATTTGATAATTACAGGTGGTCGCTAGACAGTGTTATTGCTATTTTCGCTTTTTATATAAACACTGAATGAGCTAAATAAGAAAGTGGTTTCATTATTTTTGTGTGCGCGTGAATTTATTTGTGTATTCGTGTGTTTGTTTATTCAATCATTTATAATGTTTATTTTTCCGAGTTTTTTCCTTGTGATTACTGGAATGCGGTGACCAAGTCAATCGAAAGATTAATACCGTTGCTCACTTGATTCTTACTTCGAAAGATCTGAGCTTCGAAGCCAACACCATTGATAGACTATGGTTTTGTCCTTATTTTTCTTTCATGTAGACAGTATGTATTTATGTGATGCTATTATTAATGTTTATGTAATACTTGTATTTATTATCCTCTTATGGGAAACTTAAAAGAGAATTTTGTTTTTCTTTAATATCTTGTAGCTAGGTAAAATGTCTCTTAAGTTTACTGTGAATGATACACTGTAGATTTAATAATTTGTTGTGTCAGACATTGCATGCCAAGTACTAAGTTATTTCATAGAGAAGAAGGAAGTTATCACTAACAAAATGTGTAATCTAATTGTCCTATGTATTTCGTACTTAAAGACTTTCCATCAGTAAGAGCCGGCACTAAGCTCAAATCCCACTACATATTTGTCCAAACATTATGGTGAAATTGCAAAGAAAAATCCGTCGTACAGATCTGTGTGCTTAAGACTTATTTCTCATTGGTAATGCGAATTTTGTTCATTTTGAAATTAACTTAGACACTGCTGTTTTAGTAGCATAGCTCATTTAGGTTATCAACAAAGACTAAGCAACACTGACACCTGCAAACGTATTTTTGGACCACAGAATAAGTTCTCAAATATGCCTCTAATTTGATCGCCTACTAGAGCATTATTCTCTCAGGCACCGCCTGACTAGCGTAGAAAATATTGTTGACTGACTTTGACGTGGCAGAAACAGCTCAAGTTGACCAAAATCAATTTTGGTAGTGTAAGACCAATTTTACTGTCAAGGTGAGATCTTTGTTCGCATAATAGTTATTTGTTGGAAACCCTATTTGATATGGCATCTAAGTAAGCTTCGTATCGATCTTGATGTATATTTCAAGTAGAGTCATCTTAGTATTTTCTCTCTTGCCTTAGTTGGACAAAGTTGACTATGAGACCTTGCCTTTTTTGATACGATACAATGTGAACCGCAATGAAGCTTCTGTTCCAATATCGCCTTGCTTTAAAGTTGGCTTGGCTTGGATAATGTTTTGCAAATATCTGGTTCCTTGTTTCCGTGTGTTACCTAGATAGGTATCTCCATCTGGTCAAAATCCAATCCTTCATTAATCATTTTAATTCAAATTAGTATTTTTTCTTATGGTTATGTAGCAGTGAAACAGCAGTTATAAAATGCTGTGCTGATGAAAAACAAGACTAAATTAATATGCTGGGTCTCCACATTCATTATTGCTTCTACGTTTAATACTGATTAGAAATGATATATTTTCACTAAGTTCGTTTTAACTTTTTCAATGTCTGCAAAAAAATTATACTGGCTTTCTGTATTAAAATGCGAATGTTTTGTTCTAGTACTAAATTTATTTTCTACACTGCATAGACGTGTTGTTTTTGATGGTTGTGTATATTTACAACTGGTTGGGCTGTTATGTCATTGTTTCACCGGCACTAGAATTTTTCACACTAGATAAGCTAATAAAGAAGGGTAGGGGTCAGACTTACGCCCCCACCAAAAATGTCATACCTAGTTACATTCACGGATCATATACGCCTGTGAAATTCATGGTTATGTAGTAGTGGATCATCCCTATATTATGCTGGTATAATGCTGTGCAGACGTAGTACTATTTAGAATCTTTGTAAAGACTACTTGAGCGTTACTCCTTAATCTCGCTGTAATAATTGAAGTTCTCTTTCCCTCTATTTCTCGCACATTCATATATATATATATATATATATATATATATATATATATATATATTTACGTTTGGGTACTTACATAAGCCGTAACAATATTTATTTCATTCTTTTGGTTTGAACTACAATCATTTTATCTTTTAATGTTTGGCTTATTCGATATACATAGTCTGGGTTCCTTTTTTGGCTTTACCTTCACGTAAGCTCTGGTAAAATGTATACCTCAATCAGCATGTACGAAAGGTATGATCTCATGTATCTCATGTAGGCCTGGCACACCAAGTATCAAGTTATTTCATTTATGACGAGAAGGATTTACCAAAGTCTACATGAAAAAATGATGTAATCTCATTTGTATGTCCTTCTGATCTTAGATTAACAAAATTTTTATTATGTACGCCACACCTAAAACATTAATTACATTACTATCCCACGGTTTCGTTCTCATTTTTACTTATAATGTTAGATACACATGTTAGCTATATACTGTTTGTTACGGTGAACTAATATATATGCAGATGTGTATTAGGCGTTGTGCACCTAGTAACAATTAGTTCAAGTATGATGAGAAGTCAGCACGAACGAAAGGCATAATCTCGTTTACACATGGCTTTCGTGCTTACTGCCGCCTTATCAGTAGGAGCCGGAACTACGCTTTACACTAACTATATATTTGATCGAGGAATGTGGGACAATTGTAAGATACTATCTCCCATTTTGAATGTTTATTCAAGCCGTAATGAAGCTAACTTTATATGAAGCCTTCGGTCATGGGACTTCAAATTGAACTCTCTCTCTCTCTCTCTATATATATATATATATATATATATATATATAACGAGCCTGTAATGAGTATCAACTTTATGGTTGCTGTGGCAGTATCTGATACCAGCACTATGGTTGCCGTTTCGATATGATATCAACTCAATGGATTTCAAGCTATGCCAATTTCTCCAAAATTGAGAATTAAATCTACTTTTGTACTTCCGTTACTCTGGCAAATCCATACACTTGGTCGATTTGAGTTTTCACACTTCGAGGTAATCATGACATCATTCAATTAAATATAAAGTGGTTATTTACTGTTTGTTGCGAAAAGCTAATATATATGCAATTGTGTATTAGGTGGTGCGTAGTTAGTAACTAACTATTTCAAATTGGACTAAAAAATAAATAAAATTTAACTTGAACGAAAGTTATAATCTAATATTCACATGCGTTTCGTGCTTCCTACCGACTCATCACTAGGAACTGTTACTACGCCATACACCTACTATATGGTACCACGTACCGACTAGGAAACTATAGTGTTGGTATCTTTTAAATTCTCTAATTATATTACATAATGTGAGCTGAGTTAAAACCTGCAAAATCGAATACTTTATATAGAGTCAATTCTATACTGTTGATTTAAATGTTCGTCCAATTATCCCAAATTCCTTACCCAACTATATAGTGGGTGTAGAGCGTAATACCAGCCTCTACTGATGAGTCGCTTGTTAGCACGAAACGCATGTATACACACGAGATTATGCTTTTATTGATTTTCTAGGATGTGGTTTGTCTCTTGAAAGTTAATTAACAAATAAAGAAATCATCATTTTTGTTACACATTTTCATTAAAAGTTTCATGATATTTTATATTCTTACAAGTATTTTATTACACAAAAAATTTATTATATATATATATATATATATATATATATATATATATATATATATCAATAAGATGTAATTAGACAATAGGGTATAGTGCAATTTATATATAAGCTAAATGCCGACCTTGACCGTCATATTTCCTTCGACCTTAGCTGTGCCCCTCCGGTTTTTTATTGTTTTGAAATTGTTAATCTGTTTCATCTTTTGAACTTCCCAATTGCAATTCTAGTACCATTTTTAATAACTCTTTGTTTTATTCATACGTAGTTGTGCTTTTTCTTTTAGTTTTCCTATTAAATCTATTTCCTCGATTGGAAAGGATAATTGAAAATGTTTTCTACAGGATTTTTTTGGATGAATTAAACTTTTGTTCTCAGTTTAAGAGTGCAAGCAGTTGAAATGCATATTCCGCTTTTACTTCTGTCGTAGGGAAAGTGACTGTAACTTGATTAATTTATTCTTCAGGTAATCCACTTAATGTGTCGTTCTATTTACGTGTCTCATTTGCATCTAAAAGTAGTAGATAATAATATTATGTTCATTTCCTGTTTTTTGGCGTCTATTAGTACTTATAAGTGCTATATGCATATCACTTTAGTTCATTAATTGTGTGATATCGTTTCCAGATACGCATAAGTTGGTAACTTTATGCAGACGAATGTTTTAGGATTAAGATAATTTTGTGAAACTCACGGCATCTTCAATTTTTTTTCCGACTTTCCCCGGAATAACGTTATAGTGTTACGATTGGCTGAACGACAGTAGTATATATATATATATATATATTTATATATATATATATATTCTCATAAGCTTATAAAAGGAATTCATCAAATAGATCGATGTCGTTCTTATTGGAAACTCACCAATTGTTTGCCAGGAATACCAATTATTCGTAACGTCACCGTAGCCGCGCATTGTATAAAACATTTTATATACTAGCTTATTATTTGGTCAAACTCTACTAAAAGTGAGTGCCAACTAGCATTGCTATCGACGTTAAGTTCTAACTGGCCACATTGAATATTTCACTATAAGACTGATACCATACCACTTGATGTAGTTATATTGATTTGAAGTTCAATGGCATGATTTTTACTATATATGTTATCAGTATAAGCTGAGCATTGGACGAGGTAGCTTTAGCGATTTAGCAAGTAGACCAGTTTTGCTTTTGTTGTGGAATCGCGAAGTACTTGCCGTATTTGGCGCGACCGGGGCTCGAAACGGGGCACATTTGCCTCAGAGGCTTGTAACTCATCGCTAAACACAGACCGTGGGTATAGCTAGAAATTTAGGTCGAATGAAAAACCAAATAATTTACATTTGAAGTAAATGCTACTAAAACATTATTTTGTATATTGATGAAAAATACGTTCAATTCTTTAAAACACATTTGCGACCTTGACGTTAACACCAATGCCATTTCATTTAACCAATCGTCGAAAAACGTAGCAAACCTACCGTCAGTCATACGTATTGACACATTTCGACCTTCCATGATCATCATCGGAGTACGTCGGAAAACTGACTAGCGAGGATCTAACCGCAATGAATACATATGGAAAGTAAAATTAGATGTGTGGCACTCACCTAGTAGTCTCGCATACATTATACTTTATTGGAAATGTCGGCTGCACACTTTCTATGCAGTCGTAATCGGATGATGGTCATTGAAGTTTGAAATGTGTCAGTACGTGTGACTGATGGTAGTTTTGATATGTTGTTCGAAGAATGGTTAAATAAAATGGAATTAGAGTTTACTTCAAGCTCGCAAACTTGATTTATAGAATTGTTACTGCCACCCGTGCTATCATTAATTGTTTAAATTCGTGCAATTTGCGTCTAGGGTATCGTAGGGGCTGAATGCAATACTGCAAAGCGAATTTTCTCTGCTTAGAGCCATGGTTTGGAAAATTCGAGCAAGCACTTGACGACTTAAAAATAAAGATGAAACTGATCTGTTTGATTAATTCCTTTTGCTACCTTATGACATTTTATTTTATGCCGACCATACACATATACGACTCATCAAATGAACAGGTTTTTTTCTTTTACATAAATATATTCTAAGCTATACACGCTTATTATTTATATTTAAATATTTGTGTAAATCTAAGAGGAAAAATACCTTTTGCATCATTATCATTCTAGTATAATAACGTATCACATTCATAATTATTAAATATGCGTGAATTAATAACTGTCAAACGCCAGTTAGACACTAGGTATCTGTTTAAACTTAGTAGTTATATCATTATGTTTCTATTCCTTTTTGTAAATTGCTGTGTATTGTGGTACTGAGCAGAACATGTTATGCTCTATTGTTCTGTTGTGCATTCGATAGATCGTAACCACACCTTTACCTGTAAATCATTTATCCAATGAAAACATAAATAAATTTGCGTTTATTTTCTTATATGTGAAATATACATTATAATCCTACCATTTATATTCAATCAATTCACAGAATGCCATAAACGTTGCTTGTGGTTTAGTTCGACCGATTAAATTTCGTAAAAAAGCCTCTTGCACACCCTGATCGTTATAATAAAGAGGAATCTTCAGCGAATAGCTGCGATCACAGATAATGTAGACCAGTGAGTTCGTTTCCGGGTGCTATTATGCGCTATACTGGTCACTTGACTACTCTGTATCCAACTCTCACTCATTTTACATATCCTTGACATTAAACCCTGGAATTAACTTATGCTTGCAGAAGTAAAACTAAATATTTCATTCAATGATCGATTATAGATCGCGACACTGAAACTAAACCTTACCTACAAAGCCTCTTTGTATTTTTATAGTTTAAGAATTTGTAGAATTTTCTGCTCTCCGAATGTCCGCTTATAAATTTGCCTAACTACAAGATTTTGGAGTTCATATTACGTGCTATTAGCCTGATTGTTTCTTTTAATCATTCTTTCCAGCTTATCTCTCGTGGCAGTTGTTCAGTTTCGCTTCAGGTAGTTGTAAATTTATTTTGTCCATAAATAAGTTGATTCTAGTCAAAAAGTGTCACTTAGTTTACATGTGATTCATCATATTCTGTTTATGACACAAAATAAGTTTAATTAACTGGTTTCTAGTTAATTCTCTCTGACACGCAAAATAAGATAATTATTGTCAGAACAAATTGGACGGCACTAAGGTGTTTATCCAGTTTGAAACTGGACCTATCGGTCATGATTAGCGCGTGCTTAAATTGTCATGTTAATTCAGTCCTTAAATGTGTTTTATGTTTGTGTACGCATCACCAGAATTGTTGATATATCCAAAAGCAACTAGAATATTCATGACATGTCAACTCTAACATCAAAATTGTCTAAATTAACCTTAATGATGCGTTTGATTTTGGGAAATTTAAAACATCTTGATTTGAACTTAACGAAATGTCTTTCTTTAAGCAAGAATATTGTGTTTTAGAATGTTGGTTAGTGAAGTCAGGTTTTGTTTACACCGAATAATTTTTCTACGTGGAATTTACTTATTACGGATATATATATATATATATATATATATATATATATAGAAAGATATATATATATATATACATAAATGTATAAACTAAGCATTCCACAATGTGGCAAAGGTAATTCATTCAATAGATCGATTTCGACCTTGTTGCAAACTCTATAATTTTGCCACGGACGGGGTTTGAACTGTGATACATTTGCTTCGGAGTCTATGACTATCAACTTCGAAATCCTGCCGCACAGTACGCCAAATTTTCAGTTATATACTAACTTGCTGTTGGTTAGCCGTTTCTTGAGTTGGAACCTATGTGGCAGCTCTTTAAACCTAGAGTTCCAACTAGCCACCCCCAATCTGTCATTTTAGAACAGTCACCACGCCACAGGGATGTAGTATTGATTTGAAGTTTTGTGCATCTGAACGATCATTGATTGCTCTGGTAGTGATAATTACTATTTAAATCAAGATTGTAGCCCGTTATAAACTCCCATTCCATTATATATACATTTGTCTGTGTAAGCTAAGCATTGTATAGTGTAGTAGATTGTCTTCTTCATTATTGGAAAATATTTAAGTACTTCCAGAATTATGCCGCGGATTACGCATTTGCCTATCAATCTGTAACTATCAACTTCGCCACTCTGTCGCAAACTACATACAATTTTCAGTTATATACTAACTTTATACTTTTGGTTATCCATCCCTTCAGGTCATCGTTTCCAACCTGAATATTCAACTAGAAATCCTCTATATGTCATTATTGAACAGACAACGTCACCTGTAGTTTTGGTACTGAATTGAAGATTTTCTATAGTTAAACAATCATTAATTGCGCTAGTTTTCATTATAATTACTTAAATTGAGAATGCGTGCTTGATGTAAACTCCATTCCCGTTATAGATATTTGTCTGTATACGTCATATGGCTTTACTAATAAGAATGGTTAATTTATCATAATGCGACATCGTTAAACGTTGTACACAAGCTTTCAATGAAATCTTTCCTATAATAATTCAGTGAAAAAACGTCACATGATACAATCGTTTTATTATAATCAAGGTTGCGATCTTGATATGAACATCTGACCCATTAAGTACATAAATTTGTCAGTATAAACTTATAACTGTATATTATAGAAAAGGACATTTATCCAGTGGGCCGATTTCGTCATTATTGGAAACTCATCACGTACTGGCCACAACTTGCCGCGGACAGGGCTCGAACTTGGGCACGTCTGCTTCGGAATCTGGTGCTCTAATCACTGCGCCACTCTGTCGCACCAGATTCTGGAGCAGACGTGCCCAATTTCGATCTCTGTATGCGGCATATTCTGGACAGTACTTGATGAGTTCCCAATAAGGATGAAATCGGTCTACTAAATGAATTACCTTTTCTACACTATTCAATTCTTAGTTTATTCTGACAAACGCATGTGCTTAGTAGTTCAAGTTTTAAATAAAGATCGCAACCTTGATAATAATTGTTATCACCGCCCGCTCAACCAATGTTCATTTAAGATACAATCATGTTGGACAATGTCGTATAATTTAGACATTGGCTGGCATATGTTAACATCTGGCAATCAAACAGACAGATTTTATGCCGAAAATGCATAAAAATAATGACTACGTTCTAAGTGTTTATCACTTGCACATGCTGTACTTTATTTTTTTAAATTAACATTCTGGATCAGGCATGATTGGGCGAGCGTAAGTGTGCAGTATTTTTTTCCAATTGAGGCTAATCAAAATAACATTTTATTTGCATTGAAAACACTAGCTGCTATTGCAGGAAAATTGATGGCACTCGTTGATTGGTAAAATCTTGATTCCTTTACATTTGTGGTTGTTTCACTGAATGATGGGTTTTCACTGGTCTCGTCTTTCTTAAGCTTTGTACAAGATTCTCGTCGCCGAAAGTTCTGAAGAACCACGTTTTACCGAATTTACATTAACGTTTCGTGACGTCTTTTGTCACCCTATTGTCAAGACATTCACATGATACTCATAGAAAAAGCAAATTATAACATATGTGGTATAATCATTCATGACAAATCAATCTCTACTTATTTTACTTACTAAAGATTTGGTTTGGCCAAATATCCGACCTTAATAACTATTCACCAATTCTAACATGCATACACGAAAATACACACTCACACACACCCATAAGCAAATGTGTGTACAATAATATAAATCGATCTATATAAAATAAATATTGGCAAATCCTGTGGATTAGCATACGCGCCAATCCGTGATGTCAAGCTATTATAATTACTTTTCCAGACGCGTAGAAGAATTACATTTTTGTCCAATTTGTCGCAGTAATATTCAATTCCCGGTTTAGCTAATCTCATCCTGCGTGTAATAGGTTATAGAGAGAGTCAGGCTAATAAAACGGTCGAAAGAATATAGTATTACTTTAACGTTGCCAGGTCAAAGTAATTAAAACTAAAATTATAATTGAGAGACAAATAATTAAATGATGAATTTATTATGTCAATCAGCTAATGAAAGAAGGTTTTACTGCGAGAAGAAGAAAATGAGAAAGAGTTATATAGTAATAGATAAGTTTCTAAAACACTTAATATGAGGGCTATATCAGCAGAATACGAAACTATATATATATATATATATATATATATATATATATATATATATGTCCATCCATATATAAACGTGTACACACCATATATTACGCATATACAATTAGACATACAAGTAACTGTCAAGTCCTCCCTCATCTTATATAAATACATGAATATCCATACACAAAAATTGCACATACTATATATTACACATATCTAAATAAACAAAAAGCTAACATGTGAGTTACCCCCACATCTTATATAAATACATAGATATTCATTCATATATACGTCTACACGCCATTTATATATATATATATATATATATATATATATATATATATATATTCTGCATTTTCAAATAAACTTGGAAGAAACTATGTGAGATCCCCCACATATTATTTTTAATATACAAACATGCATATATATATATATATATATATATATATATATATATATATATATATATATATATATATATGTATTACACGGATATATTATATTTATATATAAATTAACATATACGCAAGCATGTGAGTCCCTCTAGTGCACACGATTCACAACGAATATAGTATATCAGCCTAATACACATTTCTATACCCACTTGCCATCGAAAATGTTCCACCTGCTATCTTAGCTTCTCTTATTTCTCTAATCCGTGTTTCCTGCCACTCAAGGAAGCTTCAATGAATACGAGGCTCAATGAATTTTATACAGAGTAACATTCATCTCTGATTTACTTTTTATCGATTCCCTAATCGACCTTGTTATTCTATTTCGGTTACATAATGCAAGGTGTTTGCAGCCATCCCATTTTATCTAATAACCCGTCTCCATTTAATGCCAGGCTACATCTGATTTATGACTGTGTCCAAATTTACATGCCGCTTTGTATTCCCTTCTACTTACCTTTTTTGGAAGTACAGTTTCGCCTATATTATTGAGTTTGCAATCTTTGCAGTGTACCTTGTATACCCATGATGTATTGAGGAGTTCTATTTTTTCCTTGTGGTTTATTAGCTTATTGAATGTAGTACGTGATTGTCTTAATACTGTTCTAATGATGTGTTACGTGATTAAAGTTCTAATTTTTCTACGCAATCTGAAATAGAGGTATAACAAAATGTTCTTCGCTTTTCTCATTCCATTAACTGTTTTACCCGGCTTATTTTTCCATTAAATCAGACTATTGTCTCGTTTATGATTTGATCAATTTCTTTTATCGGAAAAACATCAATCCTGCATATTTCTTTGAATTTCATCAGGTTCTTGTCCCTGTAGTTCAAATCCACTATTTTAAGACTTCTTAATAGCATGGATTTTAGAATGCCCGTTTTCACCCTATACTGGTGATTAGAGCAGAAATTTATGAGGACGCCTGAATAAGTATCTGCCATATAATTTTTCCCCTTCCATTATGATTTTGCATCCAGTTTAAAATACAACTCTTCTATTTGAATGATTATATACAGAAAATTATTGTTTACTTCACCTAAATTGGTTTGGTAATTTATGTGGATTCCCTCGAAATTTATAATTAGTGTGTCATCCAGCTGAGACTTAATAATCTTTATCTCCGCAGTGAAAGTGTTCATTTATGCGGTTAATACTCTGGCTAAGTTTTCCAATCTGTCAGAAGCCATATTATTTAACTCGATACAAATGCTTTATTTAATGCTTTAATCAATGATTTATAAGATTTTGCTCGTATAAAGCGCATCCATTTAGTAAAAAATGAAAATAACTGTAGTTTTACGTTCACTTCTGCGGCTCGAAGACTGCATCCATCATTGTGCTGACTGCTTATATTAATATGTGCATTTCTGCGAGAAAATTCCGTTTAATACAAGCCAGGCCTAGATAGGACACTTGATGCGTTGTCGGTCTCAAAGTTGGTTGTTGTTACAATTCTCACTCCTTAAAAATGCCCTCTAAGAATCTCCAATGCAAGTTTGGTTTGAGGGGAGATCTGAACAAGAGATTTTTTCTAAATTATGAAAATGTTTGCCTTTGGGCCAGATATTGGTTGTCCCAAAGGAACATCTTTCACTTGTTTGTATAATTCCTTTCTAAATATAAAGTGTGTAGACACAAAAAATTTTAAAATTTCTATAAAACTCCTTAGCATCATTTTACTACCTCCTAATATTTCGCACTTCCTTGATTTGTTTCACTTCTTGTATTTAATATTTGATCTCTAAAACCGTTCCTATCAAAATAGATTGCCTAGTGCTCTATTACTAACGACATGTAGCTACGCATTTCATGGTTATGCAGCAATGAAACATCTGCCTTTAAATGGTAATGTATTGCTGCGCGTTTAGTCTATTAATCCCCAGACGACTAATCCAGGTTTTTTTCTGACTATGCTGCATATAAGACGAATTAGTATCATAATGGCGTACAACAGCCGAGATCACGTTTATGTGCAAAACAGACTCTAGAACGGTGCGTGTAGCGGATGCTCTGGTTTGGTAGCCATTCGGGAAAACAGATAGTTATTGTTTTCATTTATTGAAATGTAACTCCTTTTGGTACTGGAAGGACTCATGGTGACGATGACAGTATGACTGGGTAGAACCCACAGGCAGGCCGATCATAAATTCTTCGTAATTCAGGCTAAAATATTAAATTGCAGTAGACGGATATGTGCAAGTTGTTTTTCACTCTCTTCTGCTACAATTTCCTTAAAGGTATGACAAAGAATTGGCGGATTGTTTCAGCAATTGGGGCATTATGAGCCTAGTAGTTAGTTATGGCCGCCCGACTTTGGCATAAATAAATTAGTTTAACTAGGTACAATCCCATAAACTGGGAAATTCAACATCGCTGGCTATTATTTCCGGTTTTAAAAACGTTGATGATTGGCCTTTACAATTGGTTTCAATATAATATGAGCTCAGTGTAGTAGTTCTAATTTAGTTTACAAACTGCCTACTTGTGTTTTTGTTTCCCTTAACCTTTTCCCTTTATTTTACACATGATTGACACTTTAATTATCTTATTTTCTTATTTAAATGGGTTCTTGTGTGACTGCTGGCTTTTTGTTGAGTTTAATTTGATCACTTCTGTTGGTCTTATTTGGCAATGCATTTCTGCTTCAGTTGTCAACAGTTTACGCCATAATAAATTTGAGCGATTCATACTAATATATGCATGGTTTATCTAATTAAGAAAATCTACTCGGGAGAGCCACTGAAATGCCATTTAGTGGAAAAATGTTCTAAATGTACATGATTTTTTTTTAACGTGATGCTATTTTATTCATATATTTTGTCCATCTGATTCATGATCCATGCCGTTCACTTCAGATTAATTTGAAACAGATTACAAATTTTCATATGGCATTGGAGTGTATGGCCAGATTACTGAAAAAAACCAAGGTTTATCCGCAATGACATGTGTACGAATTTCACTGCGTTTAATAACGAAAATTATGCTCCGATACGAAGAAGCCTGTGTCGCCCGATAACATCTTGCATTCCAATGATTTAGCGCAAGTTAATACTGAAAATATAAACAGTCTATCAGTAAAAGCGATCAGACCATCATGATCTTGCCTCAATCTAGAGATAATTGTATTCACTATATAACAACAAAAATAAGGATAATAATACAGGCCGTGGTCGTCAGTTCATGAATTATGACTTTAATCATTTACCATAATATGGATGAAAAACAACATTAAATTACTTGAATCAAGGTCGCGATCTTCATATAAACATTTGACACATTATGTATATACATTTATCAGTATAACATAAGCTTTATATATTGTGGAAAAGCAAACTCATCCAGTGCGGCAGAGTGGCTCATTGTTTAGATTACCAGATTCCGAAGCAGACGTGCCAAGGTTCCAGACCCTTCCTCGGAAAACTATGGATAATATGTGATGAGTTCCCATTGAGGACGAAACCAATCTACTGGATGAATTTCTTTTTCCACATTATACATTACTTAGTTTATACTGGCAAATGTATGTACATACTGGGTCAGGTGTTTATATCAAGATCGCAACCTTGATTAAAGTAATTGTCATCACCGCCCATGCACCCAATGTTCTTTTAAATAATTTAAAAGTTAGCTCATATAGATCAATCTTATAAGCTGAAAATCTGGTAAATCCTGCGTATGCCCTATATGCTAATATGTAAGCACCGAAGAAATTAAAATACGAGTTCCTATTAAACATCGCTAAGTAATTAAAAGCAGTCAATTTCAAACAGTTGGTAACTAGTTTTTTTGTTATTTCGAAAGGTTTCGTGAAATACCGTCAAGGTTAGAAAAATAAATTAAACGATGAAACTTAACAATTACCTACTACTGGTAAATTTCTCCGATGGTTTCATCATTGAATTATAACGCAATAAGAATTTTCACTACAATTACCTGATATAAATGCATTTTTGGCTTCAGATTCTTTTTGGTTGCTTTGTGAGTATAAAGCATTAATGTAATGTGATCGAATTTCTTACAATGATCACCAACGGATATATTTTAGACTCCAATTTAAGTGTAATATAAGTTGATTCGTTTATTATATATTTATTTTTTATTTATTAATTGTCAGTTGGCAACACCGACAGACAACACTATAGGTGTATCACGTCGTTCTAGAGATTTGTCTGTCGCTTCATCAATTGTGCGCGCTCATCGTCTAAGATGCGGAAAAGATACGACAAATGGCCAAAGATCTGAATCTTCCGGAAAACTTGAGTGTGACAATTCTGATCTTGGGGATAACGTTGCTCCGACAAAGCCTAACATCGGCCCTATAGATGACTCAATATTTAACAGTGACGCAATGACACAAAGCCTGCTTCTATTTCCGGCCTCATCTTATTCTGTAATTCACCTCTGTTAATTCTATACTTGGCTTTTTTAGGAAACTACTTGTTATTACATTGACGTTGGCGTTTGTTGAAAAGCACCGACAATGATTTATTTCTGTCGGCCCATTGAAGGCAATTATTTCCATATCGTGGTTGATATTTTGGCTTTCTATTTTGGATTTCTTTGTCGGGGCTGTAACGAACTTTTGTGCACATGCATCGAACAACACAAAATGAACACTGTTAAAAAGCAAACGAACAATACCTTCCTGGCTTGTACATTTAGGCTGCTAGTAAGATTTCCGTTAATGGTTATTCTAATGTCGTTTATTTTCTGGGCTTTTTCTCTTTTATCGACTAAGATTTACCTTGAAATAATATTTAATAAATCTGTGAAGGAAACCAGCACTACAATTTTGGAAATGTATTAAATTTTCCGGAAATTGCGAAGAACAACTATTCTAAATGCTTTCAACTTCAGAATAGCCTTATTCTATGACCTCGAAAAATGCAATTGTTATACACTCTTCAGTATAGAGAACAAACATGCATAAATTAATTTTCTAGATATGACTCACGTATCAATTAGTTAGTTCATATCGGACCAGGTTGATATAACGCTAGCATTTGCACATGCATTTTGTGCTTACTGACGACTCATCAATTGGGGCTGTCGCTGCATACAAAATTTCCACTTAGATATCAAATATGGCTTTTCTAGTTTGGCAATAATTCAATATGAATTTTGAAGGAATCTAATCCCATTTTTTCTTACAATTCCATTTTGAAAATAATTTACAGCTAATAGAATTGAGTCATATAAGCGTGAACAAAAGTGCCTCAACCATCGTTTTTATGTGCATATGTATAAGAGATTGCACCGTCCAACTGTTTCACGTTTCAAATAAAATATTCAGTGGGTTTTGGATGCAGTATTGACTTCAACTGGTGTTATCACTAAGCACAAAACGCATGCGTACTTCAGATTTCATCTTTTGTATGTACTGACTGGAATTTCCTTATGATCCGCTTTGGACAATCTTGTTACTACATAAATGCATATATGCTTGTTCTCCGCGTCGAAAGATGTATAAATGCTCTTCACGTATAAGACTGATCGTGTATCGCCATGATGAACGACTGTCATATATGTTGAGCTTAACATCTGTTGTGAACACAATTCCCAAAATAGTGTCCACATTGCTACGAGCCTACACTGACGATGAAGTGTATTGCTTAAATCAAGTTGGATGCCTGGAATTAATCCGCGTCGAATTGAAGAAAAATTTAGTGGGTTTTGATTTCATAATTAAAAAATTTTGGTAACCATTACCCATTACCACCACCTTCGCAAACAAAAAATATTGCTTCTATAGATGTGGCGATCCTTGCGTAGAAATTATGCAATCCTTTAAATCAAGTTGGCGAGCTTGAAGTAAACACCAATCCCATTGTATTTAACCAGTCGTATAGCATAGCAAAACTACACCCAGTCGCAAGCAATGACGCGTTTCGACCTTCCATGACCATCATCAGAGTGCGACGGCGTGTGACTGGCGGTAGTTTTGCTATGTTGTTCGACGACTGGTTAAATACAACGGTATTGGTGTTTACATCAAGCTCGCAAACTTGATTGAAAGAATTGTTGCAACCACCCGCGCAATCAATTAAAGTTAAAATGATGCAATCGACAGGCCAATTAAGAGCAGTCAGTGTGAGACTAAAATGTGATAAAATCCTTTGTTTAGAGGCAGTTGGCATTATTATATATTGTTCAAACATTTTTGCGCAGTTTATCCATAAAATGTTTGCATCCATGATTTTCGAATTACACTTTAGGTTGTGGATCTATTTATTACGCTTCGATTTGGCATTTCTGCAATCATCAATTATTTAAATCAAGGTTGCGATCTTGATATACACTCCAATCGTGTTTTATATATATATATATATATATATATATATATATATATATATATAAATTTAAACTAAGCATCTTATAATGTAGAAAAGGCAATTTATTCAGTAGACCGGTTTCGTCCTTATTGGGAACTCTTCACGTACTGTCCAGAATTTGCCGCGGACAGTACGTGAAGAGTTCCCAATAAGGACGAAACCGGTTTAATGAATTAATGACCTTTCCTAAATTATAGAATGCTTGGTTTATACTGACAATTGTGTGTATATAATTGAACTGGTGCTTATACCAACGTGCAAATTTGATTTAAATAATTGTTATCACCGTCCGCGCAACCATTGTTCATTTTATATTATATAAATGACTAAGAAAGATTTAACAGCGTTGTCAATACTAAACTGTACAAGCGTTCGTGAACATACTCGACTAGTGCTTGTTTCCAACTAGTCAGCTTGGTCCAATTAAAACACTCATTGAACAGATATTTGATATTTGATCAAACTCTGATTAAGCTTTATTATACACAGTCATTGAATGAACGGTGGTTGTACGATGTTTTTCGATTGGATGAATGCAGGTTAATTGAAACTGCGTTGTATTTTATGCGTGAAAGAATTGGGGTTTGAGGTAGGTAAGTCCAAGTGTCTATTCGTATTATTTTCTATCGCGGAATCTGTTCTAACCACTGAGCCACCCTGCCACACGAGGGCAATTCATCCAGTAAACCGGTTACGACCTTATCTGGAACTCATCACATAATGCCCGGAATTTGCCGCGGAAAGGGCTCGAACCTATGCTTGTTTGCTTCGGATTCTGTTGCTGCTATTTAGCGGATTGCTTTTCACGTGGATAAGCTTCTATAAGACATGTTACGTGGATTCTACTGATGCGCTGCTTCGCCGTTCGTTTGATGTACATGCAACCGTGCATCCATTTCAAACTACGCAGTAGGAGATTGGGGGAAAATAAGAAATTGATCTTTATCTTCCAGAACCTATATCCTCTGTGTGTTGTATTAAATGCTTACGATATTGTTAGAAAAGTTCGCTTTTTAGAAACTTTTTTATGCTAGAATACCTCTGCGAAAGTGATATTTTCAAGTAAGCTTTTTATTATTATCTCCTGGTGCGTGAGTTAGCCAGGTCTCATATTAAAACGCTCCAAATCACACCCAGGCAAAGCGGAAGCAAAATAAATAAACAGACACGCATAATTTCCTTAAGGCTGATGAGCTCAGTTAAGCCACAAGTTCATTCTTATCAAACAACCTGATCTCAAGCAACAAGGCACCAAAGATCAGCATACAATTATAATTAGTTAAATACCAAAGACCCAAACCACTCACACGTGTGTCATACATAATATGACGTCAGATGATGTTCATTCATTTGTTTATTAAACCATGACTACTTAATGTGTAATTAGGATTAATGGAAATTTCTTTGATTAAAAATTCCACATAAAAGTACTTCAATCCATTTACTGAAGGTTTTATCTTCCTATTTAACGAATATCAAACAATTGTTGAATGCGCTGATGTTGACATCTCTTTAGATCAAGTTTAACACTCGAGGAAAACATCAATCCCATTTTATTTAACCAGTCGTAAAACCGCAAAACTACTGTCAGTCACATGCGTTGACGTGTTTCCGCCTTCTGTGGACGTCATCAGAACACAGCTGAAACCTGAAAAACGAGGACTAAACCGCAATGCAAATAAATGATATGGAAAATCAGATATGTGGATCTCACTCTTAGTAGTCTTGTATAAATTTTACTTGACTCGTGATATCGGTTAAATGCTTTGTTATCGATCTTCATAGTTTATTAGTTGGCCATTTCAGAGCAGAGCGACAGTTCGTTGAATTCTTTAAATCAAGTTTGCGTGCTTGAAGTAAACACCAATCCCATTGTATTTAACCAGTCATCGAACAACATAACAAAAACTACCGCCAGCCGCGATATGTTATGTTGTTCGACGACTGGTCGATCAATATTGGATGTTTACTCAACACCTAACGTTAAAGATATTTTCCACCACCCGCGCAATCAATTATTGTTTAAATTGTATTGCCTAGTTCGTTGAATTTTCACGAATTTCGTCTTTCATTACATAACATACTAAAACACATTACCTTACGTGCCTCACGACGTGCGCATTTAAGGGAAATATATTGATTGATCTCTCGAAGCGATCGTGGCGTCCAACGCAATTTGATGTTATGCGGCTTTTGTACATTAGTAGTGGAGATTAATAAATAATATGTTTATTCAAGCATAACTTTATTTTGGAACGAAGTTTATACAAAAAAGTTGATTTTGTATTCCAAAAAGCTTATTATGTTTACTTTTTGTTCATAATCATCAGCTTTTTCCCCATTAAGGCGGTGCAAAGGAGCATTTAATACATGATCAGTAGTCCTGCTATGTTCTACGGCGGGTTGGATACTGTGAGATTGGCGTCTATCTCAGCCTCGCAAATTTGACTTAAAGTAATGGTCATTAGTGCTTCGTGATCTTTATGCGGCAATGTTGTCAAATAAAATTGTAGATAGATAATCAATAGAGGTTAATTAAAATTATTGTGGTAACACCCACTTTGGGACTAGTGTTAGCACTTGGCGTGGGCAGTGACCTTACTGATATTTCCTCATATATATTTTTTTTTATATATATATATATATATATATATATATATATATATATATATATATATATATATAAGTTTATACTCTGCTTGTTGGCTAGTCCAGTAACATTATGTCGGACGAATGCATTCACAGGAACACGTACTTATTTAAAAACTCACCTTTTTACGTTTCGTCTAAGGCGTAGATTCTAAAAACTAGGTATTACTAATTGCGTGCACCTCCTTTTCCCGGAAATCCTTTGCGACGTGTCTGGCTTTATGCTGTCTCATCACTCAGCGTCTTTTATTGACCGGTCAGTCTATCTGTTACCGTTTACGGCCATTTGTAAAGGTATGTTAACTATGTCTTCTTCTCCGTATTGATGTTTAGTCAAACGATTTTGTTATTCCTGCTACTATTATTTTCATTGGCCTGTTGCTTTGTGCACGTTTTACAATATTCCTTTGGTGAGTGAGAAAAATTGAGCTTCAGGTAATTTTGTATAGCCGGAGGTGGTGTTCGCCCATACCTAATATTTAATGCCTTGTTTCTATTGCCGCATTTTGCTTAAAGGGTTTAGAGGATAGCCGTGTAATTATTAAATATTTATTCTTTTAGCAAGTCCAATCATCTATTGAATTAATAAAGCCTTTTTTATTTAAACAGTTATTGATTGGGCGGGTGGTGATAACAATTATCTGAATAAGGTTTGCGAACTTGGGATAAAAACCAATCCAATCGTATCCACCCAGCCGCCCAACAGCGAAACTACTGTCTACGATCATCATCCGAGCGCGACGGCAAACTAACTAACGAAGATCAACACACAATGCCTATGTAACAAAAGCAAAATTAAAAATGCGTCTCTCACTTCTAATAGTCTAACATAACTTGTACTTCACTGTAAATGCCGGCTGCACAATTTCCATACAGTTTCAAACACTGGCTTTTTGCAGTTTTCTTGACAATTATATAAGTTTTCCAATTAAACATTAATTGATTGCACGGGTTGGGAAAATAATATCTTAAATGAAGTTTGCAAGCAAGAGATTATATCATTTTGATAGCCTATGCATTGTCGTATTCCTCGTAAGCATTGTTTATTTTATAATGAAAATGTATGTGCACTTAAAACTCCAACCATGGTATTATTATACATATATTGTATGCTAGTATGTCTGTATTTTATTTATTCGTGCTTGCAGGTCACTTAAACTTATTACTTTATAATCATTTTTATGATAAGAATTACTGAAATGTTTATTCTCAAGTTTGTGAACAACAATAGTGCTTATCTGAAATGTTTATTTTAAGAAGCCATACCTTAATACAAACCGTGGGATTGCAATGTTCTTTTTAGTGTAAGATATTTTTGTTTGCACCGATATTAGCGTTATACGTATAGTTTACCTAGGACTTCTAGGGTGGAAAGCCATAAGTCAATTTATAATAGGGAATTTTGTGCCACACCTGTTTTCTTTTGATAAATTCACGATGTCTATTTGATTCTGGCTATGAAATATGTTTAGATAAATGAAAATGTTGCAACTGGATGTTTCAGTGCTGTGTCTCTCACAGGATTTTTTCTTTTTAATTTTTTTTTCGTACGAAATATTTTGGATACCTTTGTCGATATCTCTCCTCGGTTCACAATTCATGGCAAATCTCAGAAACAAGTGAAATTTCACACGTTCAGGGTTCGTCCGACTTTGGCTCTTTTCACTAACCTTGACAAGAGGTTATTAATCGTGTATTTGATTTATTTTGCTCCACACTCTAAAGCTCGAAGGCATTCTTATTTAAGTCATTTCACATGTTTAGTATAAAGCAAATATGTATTTAACTCATGATTGTGATTTGATATAAACACCAGCCACATTATATATATATATATATATATATATATATTTGTAAGTATAAACCAAGTATATAATGTAGAAAAGATAATTCATCCAGTAGACAGGTTTCGTCCTTGTTAGGAACTCTTTACGTACTATCCAGAATTTACCGCAGACAGGGTTCGAACCTGGGCACATCTGCTTCAGAATCTTTTGCTCTAACCAATGAGTCATCCTGCCGCAATGTACAATAATTTTCAATTATTACTTTTCAGGAATTTACTGTCAGAACAGAGAAGCTCATCAGGTACTATCGAACTTCTTATTGAAGGGTTTAATTTGGCATTGATTTGGTCTGCTTTCTTACGGGCATGCGTCAATATTTCAATTCTAATCGTAGCACCAAGAGACTTCCTCTTTGTGGCTCCGGTTTGAGGCTCATTTACAGTAGCTATTTTCGCTTGTCCAGCTTGCGAGACTGCAGATTAGGTGGCCAATTTTATATGCCGCGTTATCCGATGTTTTAGGAAATCGATTTTGGTTGTGTTATCTATAGTTCTCCAATCATATATAGGCAGCTGCATTTGAATTCAAGTTTGTCGGAGCACACCAATTTGGTTGATGAAAAATAATATTCGCGTTGCACTTTCGTCCATAACTAAACATGTTTTTTCATGTTAAAATTGTGGCATTTCATACGCATAATTAATTCTGGTGTTCTATTTCTGCAGTAAATCAGTTGAGAAAATGACGCAAATGTGATACATTTCAATGTTAAACGTGTTTTTTAATTCATGTAAAATAATACGTGTTTTCGGTATTTGATGAATAGGTATCCTACAAGAATCTTCGTTAACCGCGATTATATATATATATATATATATATATATACGTGTGTGTTTGTTTGTGTGTGTTTAAATATAGATACCTGAGGATCAAATGGGAACAAAACGGTTCCTGTGCCTCATTAAAGTTTCTTTGATATAAAAATCGCAACGCAATTTATTAATAATTAAAAAACTATTAATTGAAAGCAAAATATCGTAAGAGATGAATGAATTAGTAATGGGTGAATCTAGCATAAATGGAGAGACTACTTAGACAACACACAGAAACGAGGCCACGTAAACCTGGACACAACGCAACCTATGCTAACGCAAGGTGACATCGACAATAAATCAGTTTTGAATCATACAAACTGAAAGCATTATATTATTTATATACTGTTTTTGTGACATAATATCATTTTTTACCGGAGCATTACATATTGCCATTTTTATAAGACATGCTGGACAATGTGCCGTGGGTGCCATCTTTGCGGTCGTGGCTACTATCGGCATGTTCAGTTAGCATAAAACAATAATATCGTATAAATTCACAGGATAAATTCTATGAGAAACAGATGCACTCATTAAGTTGGCTAAGTGAGGCAATTCTTCGATTTACAACACACACAGTTAAAGACATTAACTAGTTTCATATGGTCCATCAAACACTACTTACCACTGATACGTTTGCCACTAATTCTTTTAAACAAATAACCGGGTTTGCCTATTCTATTGCGTGGGTTTCTGGAGATTTTCCTTTGTTAGGTCAAACTTTAACTTACCTAGGACGAAGATTTTCAACTTTATTTATAAGATATGCTAGTTGTGAATGTTATGATAAATCTGCGAAACATTTCTAATCATGACACGGTGAACATGTCGTAATTTTTAATGATGTTAGTTCATTCTTAAAATATTTCTGCTCTTGTTTGTCCTTTTTTCTTTCTTTCGAAATACTACTGAAAGAGCGAAGCATCGGACTTTGCGGAGTCCCTAATGGAAGAGATGAATCGTCGGTTCAACGACCTGTCAACAAAAAGTTCGCTCAGTGTGGCTACACTATCCGGATCAGCACCTTCCTCAACTTCAGCTTCCAGTAAGCCAAAAGAAACCAAAGCCATGTCTTCGGCCAAAAAAATATCTGGTACTGAGCTCGCCGTTGATGATGATTGCTCTATGCCGCAGAATAATCATTCATCTGTGTTGAACGAAAGATGTCAGTACTCGGAAGACAGTGATGACTGCTCGACGTCCACTACTTTAAAACACAACACATCTGAGGTTACCGTGCGAAAGCAACAATACATGCTGAGGTAGGGGATAAATAGTGCTAAAACAGTAAATTGATTCTATCTGGTTCTTATAGGAGATATTGCATTTTTAAGACCTCTGCGGTTTAATTACGTAATATCCTTCAACACAAATTATCATAAGTTTAACAAACGAATAATTAATGCCGATATTATTATTATTACTTATTAATAATTTGATATGATCCATTTCTGTTAATATTGTATTAGAGTTGCAAAAATAACTCATTTTTTTAATGCTTCAATGAAGTGTACATATATTGTATGAATAATTCTCCATTTTTCATGATAAAACCTTGTAACATTCAGTTGCCCGCTTGTTAGTCGGTAGCAATGTAAACTTCCAGGTGAGATGATGATCGGTGAGACTTAGTCCGCCGTAACTTTCCAGTTGTAATAAAATATATTTTCTCTTGTTGGAAAAACTGTGATACTGCTGTCGTCTATTGTTTTAATTTGTACAAGCTCCTAGTGAAACATGTTGAGATGCGGCTGACGCACCTACACTTATATTTCTGCAGCAATATTCCCTCAAGCATACGCAGAATAAAGAATCTTGAGTGGGTGCTGGTTTTTGAGTGGTCCAGTGGCGAATCCGTAAACCAATTTTCGACCATAGGGCACCAGGCTCTACAGATGTCCATTCTCGGAAGATTTTAATCTTCGTTTATATATTTATTATGTGATTAGTCACTTGCCCTTATAATCTCTAAAATAATTTCCATTGAGGCTTCAAATCTTTCAGATTAAAAATCAATGAAACTCTACATATGGTAAAGATAAGCTTTGACTGCACCTTATCAACTGATTTACCGAAGAAATAGGAAGCAATAATTAATTTTTAAAGTAGAATGAACGATTTAATTAAAGAGTATATAAAACATTATATATAAAGTCGAGAAATTTCAGATAAAACAAGCATAACTAAGCACAGGTTCACATTTTCAGTTTCTGGACTAATGTATATGCATATAACTTCTGTGTATTTGTTATGTGGACAGTTTATTCCATTTAAATAAAAATAATTATTGTGTTATTTCACCAGTAAATCAATTGATGAGATGGAGCGAAAGCGCTCATATTCGGAAATAAATACTTGTCGTTAAATATGATAAAGTTTACATTATTATTTTGATTCATATGTTCAAGCGTCATAGCTATTTTTGATTATGGACAAGTAGAGCTTCGAAACTACTTGAAATTTGCAACGTTTTTATTCAGTATAAGGATAACTGTCCTTACGCGACAGAACTCTAATAATTCTCAGACATTCGTAGATATTCTGTATGTGTTCCTGTTAAGCCTTCATTGTTGTTGGCTTCCATCTACTAACCTTTCTTGTGGTTTTATTAATCTACATTATAATAATTTACCAATTGCGTTTTTGTTTATTTATTTCTACCTCATTTTTAAATAATTTCGCGATATAGCAATGGATGTAGTTCCGAAGCGCAATCCATTAGTTATCGTGAAAAGACACCCTGTAATGATGAGGTTAAACCAACTGAGAAGGTACCTACTAAGAAACAAAACATTCGTCCAAATAAAATCTATCCGCTGCAAAACAATCCCCCAACAGATGATCAACTTACGCCCAGTGATTCATTAGATTTTGTAGATAAATCACCTTGTTATGCCACTTTGAAATCACAAGTCCAGTCATCAGATGAAACCACCGTACCTCAATTGTCACAAGGTTATTCAGACTGTTCAACACCAGTACAAGAATCTATGCCTTCTCACCAGCACGTCTACGAAATTGGACACGACAAGATGTCGGACAAGGTACGTTTTTTTGTTGCCATTTAAACAGTGTCTTATTGTCAATACATGATATAAACAATGTGAGTCTTGCTCGCGTTATTTTTTTTCCTGTACCCTTAGAAGGTAGAAACGCGCCAATACGTGTGTTTGACTGTGAGATTGCTATGCTTATTCCATTTTCGCAATTTTTATTTAAAATTCAAATATCTAGCATTATGTACGCAATTAATTGTTGACTAGTTAAATGACATGGCTATGGCAAGGGCTTCCAAAAAGTTATGTGGCTGCGTAGAAATTGTACAGTCGAATTTCCAGTCGAGTACAGTAGGCTTGAAACCACTTTGAGTAGAGCCGTGTTTGTGATTTTCAATCAATTAAACATAGATTGTGGCTTAATGATCGGTAATCAGAGTGTCGATATGTGCTGGTGATAGCCGTGGAATATTTCAGTTTTGTTGACTCACGGTGGTTTAGCTAAGTTGTGCGACTGATTAAATAATACTTGCTCTAAATAGGTTATATCTAAACAGCCAGATGTAATGAAAACATTAACAATTTAAAATTATATATGTAATTATAAAATGATGATTAATGAAATACTATTAAAGTTGATTTGTCATCAGAATTATTTCTGTTGAGTAAAATATTTTTAGAAAATTCTCACTAGTATAAATAACTTTCTCATTAAATAATAGGCATTAAAATTAAAAATTACATGTTTTACGTGTTCTTTTTCATTGTCAAAATTATTGATTTTGTAAATTTTCCAAATTCATGTTAAATTAGGCAAGTTCTTTTGTCTGACGTTTATTTCACAATATCGGTCATTAGGCATCTGCGAATCAAATGCTTTTCAGTTCAACAATATTTCATGGATAGAATTCTTGGCATGATAAATTTTTACCTTTTTATATTTTCCTTAAATTAATGATTAAATATGTCCATGCCATTTACTTTTTTAGGAGCTATTGCTGTTTGGCAATTTAATGTGAATTTATTTCTTTTGGTTTATCGATTTGTGTATTGTTAATTTAATCTAAAATTGGCATTAGATGGCAAATTCAATCTGTGTACTAGGCTATGTTTTTATCCTTATTGTTCAGTAACAACCAGTATTGCGGCACTGTGTTACATTGGCATACTGATTCTTCCTGTCAAGAAACAATGAATTTCATAGTTATGTGTGGGCTGTACATCATTACTACGTCGCCCATTCCTATTGGAATTTTCCAACTCATTAAAAGCTTTAAATATTATATATATATATATATATATATATATATATATATATATATATATATATATATATATATATATATAGTCAGTATAAGTTAATCAAAGGCAATTTATTGAGTAGACCGGTTTTTTTATTGGGAACTCTTCAAGTATTTATCAGGATTTTCTGCGTCGTTAGCCTATTTATTCTTTTAATTTAGGATTTATGATAGGATTTTGATTTTATCTTTATATTTGTCAGTATAACTAAGCGTTGCAAAAGGTTAAACAAGACAATTCTTCCAGTAGATCGGTTATTTTCGGTAAGCTGCGGTGGGACCAAATGTCCAATTTCTCTAGTTATATCATCTGACGTTGCAGCCATCCATCGGATTTGCCTAGGTGGTGCGGTGGTCAGGATTTATAATGGGTCTTCTGCAATAGTTTCCCATTAGACGTTATAGACGTTCCATAACAAGATTTGACGGTGATAGTCCATCAAAAAGTAGCCGAGTGTAAGTGGTCGCCTCGCAAAATTTGCTCTTTAAAGCCTCAATGTGCTAACATGAAAACGACTTTTATCAAACAATGCAAATACATTGCTTTACATAGATTTCCAGGGTCTGTGTGCTATAATGATTAGCTTGGAGTCTGCACAGCATTACGGACGGCCGAAAATATGCTTTGCCTAAATAATTTTACGTACTTTGAATTGAAATAGACAGGTGTTTCCAAAGTATTTAGCATAACTTGTTAAATAAATCTACTGAAAAGCAAATATGCTTGAAAATCTTCACATTAACGATTCGTTTGGTGACATTAAAGGTCCTAGTGTAAAGAATTAATGGCTTTCTTAATTTTGTCTTAATTTTCTGCACTCAGAACAGCATTAGGGTTTTCGAGGTCAGTAAGCCCACTGGAAAAACATATCTGCTTAAACCAAGCAGAATTAACGACCAAACCTTGCCGAAAGCCGGAGTCATACTTAAAAAAGTCCAGAAAGTCGTACTAACTTGAATACAGACCAAGGAGTCATTATAAAAGGTACAATCAATCGATCTATTTGTCTTGTACGCCGCCATTAAACTTAGTTCGTCATACCTTTTCACTTAGTAAGGTCTAGGTGTCACTTCATTGCTAGCCTAGCGATCTGCAAATTGTGGTAGATTAAGATATTTTGTTAGTGCTAGACGAGGTGAGCTTCAGAATCTGAGGCACTCGTACTTACTAGGCAGACTATCCACTGCCAATACATCGTATCAGAGCATACAGTTCTAATAGGGTTTTACGCTTCAAGGCTGCTTCCAACTTAGTAACATTACGCCAGTTTCGTTATTCTTCTGCTGCGTGGCTAGAAGGTAACTACTCGCGCAACTTATAAACAGAAATGCAATCTAGTTTTGCATCCTGTTAAGGAAAACAAGTTCTTGGGTTTAAGCTTTTCATTTGAAGCGTTTTAGAAGCTATTTGATGCGCTATCGCCTGTAGTAACAGATGACGCAGCAGAAGTACTTCCGGTCCTGAAAGATTTCCACATCATTGTACATATTTAATGCACGGATATTCGGACTGAGTGTTTCCACATGGTGTGGAATTTCTATCGAAATTTAGCGGCCAGAAGACGTAAGATCCACCGACTAACTCAGTTTAACATACGTGCTATACTCTCGCGTCATACACAGAGGTCGGTCATATTCTGTTTACCATAATAAAGGAGTTTTATATACATTGGCCTGCCAGTGTAACATCTACGTTTATTACGTCACTACGCTGTGAGAGAAGATTCCGCGACCAGACTATAGCTTAGAACAATATTGAAGAAACAATTGACGTTGCGACAGCTGTTTCCTGCTGGAATCAATCTTTACGCAGCTCCATTTTTTGCGCAGTTTTTCTCTTGTTTTGCGTTCAAATCGCCGCTAATCACTACGATTTCCAAGCAAAATGTTGAGATCTGACGTGTACACCTTTACGTCTCTGAAAGTCAGGTTTTCTAGGCGGTACCTAAATTAAGCCAAAATAGAGTTTATAGCTCTCAAATAGGCCTTACGGCAACACTGCTTACAGAATAGCAGTACCGTATTTCAATAGATCATTCTCACAAGGGATGGATATGGATTTACCTTTTCTTGTGAACTTGGCTATATTGATACCCTGCAATGCTGAAAGCAAGTCTGGCCTCCTAGAAACTAGCAATGTGGTTTTCGTGCATGTGTAGTTTGTAAGCCGTGAATGACTGACTAGTTCGCAGAGAAGAAGCTCATATTCGTCGAGTCGATGATTCAGCTAACCTTGGGGCTTAAGCAGCACATAAGATCCAGTAAAGGATGTTGGATGATACTACGACACATCGACCGAACTGCAGGAATAAAGAGTTAATTTTAATCGCATACGATGAAAAAATTTGTTTTTTAAACAATAGCTAGATATTCCTTCTCTTACAAATATTTGAAATAATAATGCTTATCTTATGTGTTACTACTGTGGATATAACTGTAGATTTACTGAAATGCGAAGTATTGTATATAAAATATCCCTGGGAATTATATCTATATTTTGTATATCACTGAAGCGCGATTCATCAATTCCTGATGAATGTTATAGTACCGCGACACTGAGAAAGCGATCTCCCAGCAAAGCTACCGCTAGCGTGCCTAATTCCACTGTTCACCAAGTGCGTGCCTCAACGAAACAGAGCCTTCAAAGAAGTCCCTCGCCATCAACGAGTAGCAGGTCTTTGCAATCACGACAGAACAACACGCCGATCGACTACGTGGCCTTACTGAATGGCAAACTGAGCGGTACACGCGTCACCACCGCCAGCTACAATCACTTGCGTAATGCTAATCCAGGCCTAAACAATACATCAGGCAGATCGTTAATTTTAAATGCTCCTGCATCAGTGGTGACACCTAAAAGCTGTTCAGCTTCTACTCGGTCATCGCAAAAGTCCAAATGCGATGAAAATCATATCCAGACCTTATCGGGCACCGACGTTAACAATCGGCGGAAATTGCATGAGAATAAAGGACTTGACAGCGAAAGTGGCCAAAATTCGCATCTTCGCTGGTAAGTATACTTAAATTAGTCTGAATATTCTTGTTAAATATCTTTCGGGACCATATCAATGTCAATTTTGTTTTATAATATCATCTCTAATTTATGGCCGCAGGTAAACGATTACCCTCATTTCTTCTCCTTTCATTGTATCTATTAACGTTATTACATTATGTTTCCCTGTTATATTCCCGCTAGAAATAAACGAGCTAGTGTTTATTGACAGCTCACGCACAAGTATGAATTTTCGTTTTTATGTGTCAGGGATGTATTTAAATCGGATGCGTGCCTTAAGAAATTGACAAGCGATGATTGCAATTTACTTAGGCGTAGGCGTGTGTAATTACCTGTGACTACGTCCATTAACATGTTGATAAACATGTATACATACCTGCCGCACACATGTATGTGGAATAACTTTAAACTATGACTTTAATACATACGTAAACTATAGTTCTCATTTGCTTTTTTGGCTTTATTTAGCGTGATGGTGTAAGAGTCGATAAAGACAGGCGTATATTCGCGCAGAAATATCCACTTTTAAAAGATGTAGACACGAATGCGTTGACCCTTATTACGTACAACGATTGGGTGATGTTTTAGCAAGCTGATGCGCACAATATGCATTTTTAGGATTACTATTGTACAGCATAATCAAGGGTTACTAGTACCAATAGATTTATGTTATCTTTTGCTGTAAACATTACATATTTGTTTCAATGGGGTGAATGTCCTTTCTTTCATAAAATCTTCAATTAGGTGGTAAAAATTATTTATTTAAAAACATGAACACATCTGAACACCTGCATAGATTAGAATCTACTACCGATCTTTCTTGTTAAAATTAACTAGGTCTGTTCAATTAAGCCTATCAGTTATCATATTAATTCAGATAAAAATTTCATAAGATCGCTCCTATTTTATGACAATATTTGCTGAACTGACCAAATCAGATTTAATTTTATTTACCATCTAAAATAGAATAAGATATAAGGGGGAAAATTACTCTTGGCAAAATTTACCAATTTGGTAAAATCGGATCTTAAGCCAATTGTGATATTCTCTTATATATGGTTGATTTATGAAACAAAATAAATATTTGTGAAACAACTGTTGCCGTCCTAATTACTAAACAAATAACGTGTGCTTTACATCCTTTGTTATGTTGAATTGGCGAGAGTCGCTTGGATCTAATAGTTTAGTTTCATTCACCTTAAGCATGTTAACAAAATTCAATGAAATAGATGGAAGATCTAACATTTCCACACATGCATTGTAATGTAGTAACAAAAAGAACTTCCTTCATATTATCAATTACTCGGATTCTCTCGTTTGTCGTGCTTCGTCCGTACAAGTAAACTTGAATAATCTTAAAGTAAATTAGGAATATTAGCACGTGACCATTCAACTCATTAACGCTTTACGATTCGGTAAGAATAGTAGCATACGATGAATTAACTGAAACTTTAGAATGTTCTAAAACATGTATAATTAATTTAAACCAAGGTTGCGATCTTGATATATAAACCTGTCTCATTATGCACATAAATTTGTAAGTATAAATTAATAACTTTATAACCAAGAAACATTTGGTTTTATATAACTGAAAATTGTGTGTAGCATGCTGCAGGGTGGCTTAGTGGTTAGAGTAACAGGTTCAAATGCAGACGTGCTCAGTTTCGAGCCCTGTTCGCGGAAAATTCTAGACTGTACATGAAGAGTTCCCAATAAGGACGACACCGGTCTACTGGATGATTTACTATGATCAAGGTTGCGATCTTGATTCAAACACCTGACCCATTAAGTACATACATTTGCCAGTATAAACTAAGAATTGTATAGTGTAGAAAAGGAAATTAATCCAGTAGACCGGTTTCGTCCTTATTGGGAACTCATCATACACTGGCCAGAAATTGCCGCGGACAGGGCTCGAACCTGGGCATGACTGCTTCGGAATCTGGCGCTCTAACCACAGAGCCACCCTGTGGCAGGTTGGCTGACAAATTTGTGTACTTAATGGGTCAAGTTTTTATATCGAGATTGCAACCTTGATAATATTAATTGTTATCGCCGCTTGCGCAACCAATGTTCGTTTAAATATATTGGATGAATTTTTTTCTGCATTATGTAATTCTTAGCTTATACTGACAAATGTATGTACATAATGGGACTTTTGTTTATATCAATATCGCAACCGTGATGGAAAATAATTATTGTCACCGTTCACGCAATCAACGGTCGTTTAACATATGATATAGTTTGTTTTAGATCACGAAAGTCATATATTCCTACAGACGCAACTAGATTTCCCGGTCTTCCGATAGTTTTTTTCCTGATAGAGTCTATGCTAGTAATGCAGAATTCATCATCCATTTATGCGTCTCATTATTGCGAATACGGTGCAACGTGATCAGCTGACCTACATTACAAAAAGTAATGTCGATTAAGGAGATTCCTGATCTAATTTCCTTACAGTTCAAGCTATACACCGGAATTGTCTCAGTATCCTGATGAGCAAGAGGTGGAAGTGTCATTATCGACCTGTGCTACGATCGTTGCTACTGGAATTCCTTTACCTGATGTGATGGTGATTACTTACAAATAGCGGCCGGAATTAATTGGTCGGTTCGTAAATTTTGGTGCTATTTAGTTATGCGTGACGTTTAACTGTTGCTAGCCTAAACTATATGTGTACAATTATATATTAGGTATGGCGCGCCTAATAACAGGTTATTCTAAATATGACTAGAAAGAAATACAAGTGCTATTATCAAATGGTGTAATATAATTTGTACATGCGTTTCTCACTTACTACCGACTCATCAGTAAGAGTCAGCACTATGACTTGTACTTACTGTATATTTGAACAAAAATGTTGGACGATATAGTGTTACATACGTAGGATTATTCAACCCTATCTTAGAATCAACTTCAATTTATGTCTTCGGAAATGCGAATATTTTTACCTGCTCACTATGTACTATAGCAATTATGAGTATCAACTTCATTGGTTTGGAGGTAAGCTTAATTTCACCAAAATTGAGAAGAAAAACTATTCTGACCACCTGCTACTCCGGCAAAGTCTTATGCTCTGACCTCGATCGACATCAATTATCGGATTCTGCGGTAATCGTGACATCATTCTGTAGGAGCTGGCACTACGCTCAAAACCCACTGTATACTTGGTCAGGAAACATGGGACGGTTGACCGATAATGTGGTTAAAATAAAGACAAATCTCGATTTTTTCTGGTCTAATTCTTTGAGTCAAGTTTTCGAGCTTGAAGTAAATACCAATTTAAGCAGTCGTCGAACAACAGTAAAATTACCGTCATGCACATTTACTAACATTTTTAGACCTTCCATGATCACCATCAGAGCATAGCGGCAAACTGACTAGTATGGATCAAACCGCAATGCATATACTTGGAAAGCAAAATAAGATACGCGGCTATCATCTCTATTATTCTCGAATACATTGTTATTGACTGGAAATGTCGGCTGCACAATTTCTATGCAGTCACGAACATTAATTTTTTGCAGCCATTTATATGTATGTAATACAATTAAACAATCAATGATTGCGCGAGTGGTGGTAAAAGTTCTTTAAATCAACATTGCAAGCTTGAAGTTGGGACCAATCCCATTGCTCGAGTAGCAGGTTTTCAGAATTCTTGTTGGTATAATTGTTGTGCACGATTTTTTTCTGAAAAATACTTTCGTGATGGATATTTATTGTGTTTCTCCTATTTACTGATATATAATATTTGTTTAATATTTATTCGGTAGGCTAGCATATGCGTATTTTTGTATTAGGCATGGCGCGTTCAGTATTGGGGATATACTTTAGTCAGTAATAAAATGTGTAATCCGATTTAGGCACGAATTTCGAGCTTACTGACGACTTACATGTAGGACCCAACCCTGCAACCAAAACCGACCTTATATTTGGTCAAATAAAGTTTAACAATTTGACTATGCAGTATCCTCTACACTTTCGCATAAAACAATTGTGGATTCAGCTTAAAATAAAATTATACACAGTTTTACTTCAAATTATGCACATTAAATGTAACATATATTTATACAATAATTACGAAAAGCATTCAGACATGAAATTTAACTTCCTTTGTAGGATTATCTTAGCTTTCCTTCCTGGTGAATAAATTTGTAGCATGGTAAATAAATCTTTTTTCAGATGCACAAAACACTTCTTAACTTGTATGATTTAAAAAATTAAAGTTGTGTATAAGTGTGCCTCCAGTTTCGAAGTGATTTCAATAAATCGGCGCTTTCCAGAACTATGCAAGCAAACAAATTTTTTTGTGCATTGGCATTTCTATAGGGCTTGCCAAGTTTTGTTAACTTACGTTGCTCCTTTTTCAACATTTTGGATTGTTACATATTTCTTGTACTTTTTTGATGATATTTTTTTCTATTTAAACAAAATCAAGTTATGCTATATTTATCCAGTAAATCAGTTGATTAGACGGAGCGAAAGCACTACTATAAAATTTTGAACGCGTTGTTATTCATATCGTTTAATAAGTGTTTTTTTAATGTAAGAATAACTATCCTAGAGGTATTTTCGTTGAATGTGTTAAAATAAATCTATTTGCCGAGTTATACTAATAAACTTTTCGAAGTATTTAATGATGCATTGGAAACTACTGCTTCAGTCACATATTTGCATAAGTGCTTGATAATCAAATTGTTTTAAATTACGCAGATGAATCGGGTATCTTTTCAAACGATATTTCATTTATTTTTGTGCACTATGAACTACACAGAGTCAGTCATAGCTGTGCATAATTTGTTATATATCTGAAATGATACAGGAAGTGAGGTGACGAAACATTATCAAAAATTCGGCAATAATGTATAATCCAATACTTTCAATTGGTAGTAATAAAGGTGTGGAAGCCTTCCAAATGACGGGACCACTCAACACCCTGCCGTTACGGCGCCTGACACGGTGTTTATTTGAAATTTTTGATCAATCCTGTTATTTAAGAACTAGTGCAAATCGAATAAGTAAAAAAGAGAATCGCGGATATGTTAAATTTAATTTTGGCATACCGTTGAAATGATATGTGATGTGCAGTTTAGTATCAGTTTGTTTTAGCTTGCTAAAGAAATCTTTATGTTATAGTGTGTATTCTAATTTACAGAGTATTAAAAATATTCACTATGTCGTTGCAAATGAAATGGCTGTCAAAATAATTCATTAATTTTTATTTAACTACTATACTAAATACTATGTAAACGATAAGTATTCCATTATGTATCGGAACAGAATTTGTAAGCTTTTACTTCAGAATTCAATAGCTAAATAGAAAATCAATAAAATCATTAGAAAGCGTATGGCCTCAGTAACATCTACGTACATTGTTATTCTCCAGCATTACCATTGAACTAAACAATCGGAATACACATTCCAAAGCGTAGTAATATCATTTTGTTTTTTACTTAGGAAACATTGAACGAAATTGCAGATATCTTCTTTCAAAACAAGACCCCTTGGAATTTCAATAAAGCAATATGATCAGAATTGCTTAATATTTTAACTAATATTAAATTATTTCAAAATGCTAATTTTCAGTCAAAGCACAACTATGAATTTTTTCCATATTTCAGTGATAGTAAAACATCAGGTTTTAAATAATGCTGTTCTTCCGTCTATGATTGACAAAGAATCTCATATATATATATATATATATATATATATATATATATATATATATATATATATATATATATATATCAAATGAATACCCAGAATGTATATAAATGAGAGACTTTAATGTGAAGTTTAGTATTCTCGAAATAAATGGTCATTATCTACTTTGCTATTAACGTGTTTTTTCTTTCTAGTTAGAAATATGCCGTGTAACGTTCGAAGGCAATGGATATATATATATATATTTGAAAGCTAAGGACAGGATTTTTGTTATGTATTTTTTGTCAGTGTAGAATAAAAATTTCATCAGGTAGTAAAGGCAATTCATCCTGTAAATCGTTTTACTTTTTATTTGGAATTCTTCAAGTATTGCCAATAATTTGCCTCGGACTGGACTCAAACCGGAGCACATATGCTTTGGATTCTGAGATTTGAACTACAGAGCCGCACGTATTGCATATTACACGCAATTTGAAATCATATACCAACTTAGGTTTTCTACCTTGCCTTTCAAAACAAATTCCACCTGAAGGAAATGAAACTAATCTATGGGAAGAATTTCTTTTGCTACCTGATGAAATTATTAGTTCATACTGACAAAAATACATATAATAAAAATCCTTCCCTTAGCCTTTAAATAAATTTAACTTCCTAAAATGGCATGGTGTCTATTGTATATTGACAGATCTAGAGTCTCCATTGTTTGTTGAATAAAAGGCTAGCCAGAAAACCAAAGTTGTTATATGACATAAAATTGCTTGTAGTATTCGTTATGGGTAGTGCAGTGGTTAGGGGCTCATACTCCGTTGCACAAGTGCTGCAGTTCGAGCCCCCTTCATGGCAAAATTTGGACAGTAGTTGAATAGTTCCGAATAAGGTCGAAACTAGTCTACTGGATGAATTGCCTTTGCTACTTGAAGAAAAGTTTGGTCTGTACTGACAGAAAAATATATGTCGTCGGTATAAAATAAAAATTGTTCGAAATAAAAAATTAAATTTACCCAATAAAACGATTTCTTCTCATTGGGCAATCTTCAAGTATTTATCAGTACTGCCGCAGTCGGTACCTGAATCATAGCGCGTATGGCTTGGAGTCTTGCAACATATCCCCTAGGCCACCGAAATCGCGTCTTTCATGCAATCTTCAATTATATACCAACTTATGTTTTCTAACTGTCTTCCATTCAGGTGCGTCTCCTGGTATCGCTTTCGCAAACAGAATGCTACCTATATAAGCAACACAATTCTAACAGTAATTGATTGCGCGGGTGGTGGTATCAATTCTTTAAATCAAGTTTGCGAGTTTGAAGTAAACACCAATCCCATTGTATTTAACCAGTCGTCGAACAACATAACAAAACTACCGCCAGCTGCAACGCACTGACGCGTTTCGACCTTCCATGATCATCATCAGAGTACGACGGCAAACTGACTATCGAGGATCAAACCGCATTGAATATATATATGGAAATCAAATTTAGATATGCGGCTCTCACCTCTAGCAGTCTCGCATACATTGAACTTGACTGGAAATGTCGGCTGCACAATTTCTATGCAGTCACGAACATTAACGGTTTGCAGCTTTCGCCACATATACATATATAGGCAACACAATTTAACAGTAATTGATTGCGCGGGTGGTGGTAACAATTCTTTAAATCAAGTTTGCGAGCTTGAAGTAAACACCAATCCCATTGTATTTAACCAGTCGTCGAACAACATAACAAAACTACCGCCAGCTGCAACGCACTGACGCGTTTCTACCTTCCATGATCATCATCAGAGTACGACGGCAAACTGACTATCGAGGATCAAACCGCATTGAATATATATGGAAATCAAATTTAGATATGCGGCTCTCACCTCTAGCAGTCTCGCATACATTGAACTTGACTGGAAATGTCGGCTGCACAATTTCTATGCAGTCACGAACATTAACGGTTTGCAGCTTTCGCCACATATACATATATAGGCAACACAATTTAACAGTAATTGATTGCGCGGGTGGTGGTATCAATTCTTTAAATCAAGTTTGCGAGCTTGAAGTAAACACCAATCCCATTGTATTTATTCAATGTATGCGAGACTGCTAGAGGTGAGAGCCGCATATCTAAATTTGATTTCCATATATATATTCAATGCGGTTTGATCCTCGATAGTCAGTTTGCCGTCGTACTCTGATGATGATCATGGAAGGTCGAAACGCGTCAGTGCGTTGCAGCTGGCGGTAGTTTTGTTATGTTGTTCGACGACTGGTTAAATACAATGGGATTGGTGTTTACTTCAAACTCGCAAACTTGATTTAAAGAATAGAATGCTACCTGACGATGTGTTTTTTGAATTGTGGTATAATGGAAGGATTTGTTCATATGTGTTTTTAAATGGCATTCAGTTCATAGTTCCAGTGGCGTAAAGGATGAGCTGTAGGGCTTTAAACCAAACGCTTGTTTTCGAGTCCCATCCAGAGCTATAAGGAAAGCTGCTGATGACAGTCTAATAAAGACGAAGCCGGTCTAATTGATGAATTTAATTTTCCTTGTTAAGCTATTTTCTGTTTTTACCGTCGACATAGCATCGCTTTGCATTTATCCATTTAGGAATGTTTCGGCATGTCATGACATATTGTGTTCTACTATTTGTTATTTTTTGCCTTTCATATAATATATATATATATATATTATATATATGATTTATTATTTTTTTTGGAGTACTATTTTACACACCTGTGTTTAATTTACACCATTTATAGTACGGATAAACCTACTGACGAAGTGAATGGAATGGAGCATTCGCTCAACAATTCTGATCACGAAAATACTATTTTAGCACCAAAGAGAGATGAACAGGAAACGAAAACCTATTCGACAGGTGCCAGTACAAATACTTGCCAAGGAACGGACACCATTTACAGTAATTCTTTATTAACGGAGCCGGAAGTATCGCGGGATGAAAAATTCATAGCGACTAATTTTGATCCGTAAGTTATCACTGCCTCAGAGTTACAATCTAGGAATTTCTACACGTCTATAAACATTTAAATGCTTATTCGGCATAGATTACGCATATTTCTTATAATAGCTATATGGTTTGCTTGCTACGTTTTCAACATTTCATTATGTAAAATGTTTCCATTTAGCTCATGCATTAAAGATCTAAAAAATTAGGCAATTTTGCTTAAGCAGTTTATAATCTTTATTTGTGTCCAAGATGTAGACTTCCATTTTAGCTGTACGTGAGAAATACCTTACCGGTATCGCAGTTTCGTTGAACGAGGTAGGTGGGTCAAACAGAAATTTATTGGACAAGAAATCGTCTATATTATATATTAGTATGTAGTCTAGATGAGCCGATGACAGAAGCATATCTTGGTTTCTTAAAGCCTGAATTAAAATTAATAAAGGCAACGGATTTATATTTGATCTATACTAAGAAATTGGATGAAACAAGTTATTAAATTGATTATAAACGTTGTCCGTAGCACGCATCCCTCATGGAATCGTGGTTTAATAAATTTTATCGTCCTTATTTAATAACAGCTAAACAGGAGCCATAACTGCTAGTATAGTTCCAACCAGCCAAAATCGTAGTTATGCGTCAATAAAATTACTATTACACCATCGCTACCATAGCCATTGTTAATATTTCAAATATGGCAGAAACTTCAGCTTGAGATGACGATTTCATGTTCGGTTTGAGACTTGTGCAAAATTTAGTACTACCATGCACACATACATGCGTACATTCATATATAAACGCCACGCAAATGTACGCATAAATTCATATATACATGCATGAACACATGGAAACATCTATACATGAATATATATATATATATATATATATATATATATATATATATATACATTCACGTACATACACTTATGCATACATAGATGAATGCATGTATACATAGCGACACACCCATTCCTGTATACGTGCTACCTACATACATATATACATAGACGTATACATACATCACACGTCGCTATCTATGCCAAAGGTTATTGTTTGATTGTTGTCATTAGTTAAAATATATTATAGCTGTTTGGTTACAAATATACACTGTCAAATGCATATTAGTTACTTTTCCTATTGAAGTACATACCCACCATTGTTTTACTTTCTGTATCGGCTATTATGTATCACTGAAGAAGGAGAACAAGGGCTTTTTTATACTCACAATTCATTTTATTAATAATAACATTTAATTATTCGACTTATGTTTGCGGACTTACTATTCCTATTCTTTCAACTAGTTGTATTACGCCAAAACCTAGGTTAGTTTTTCCATTTTTCGCGACCAATTTGAAAAATTGGATTAGTTATTTTGAGTATGCGATCCATCGTTGCTATCACCATCCATGCAGTAAGTGGCTGCTTCATTAAGCGTAATTTAACGAATTCTGGCTGCACTGACCTAGAAGTCAAGGCTTAACCTTTTTATATTTTGTTGTTAATCTTCTCACGTGTAGCCTGATACTTTTTCTTTTAAGATTTTAACGGGCGTCTATTGAGCCTAGTTTTTTATCTTCGCGTTTCCAGTATGTTCCGAATTATGAGTAGCATGTCTAGCGTTTTTTACAGATAACGCATAATTGTTCAGCAGCGAAGCGCAATTTTTTGTTTTCATGTATCGCTTTGCTGTTTCAAATGAGATGATGAAGAATATCCACTAATGGGCTCTTGTTGTCTTCATTTTCTGGTCGTGATTTCCTTTTACTCCTATTATGAAAAAAATAAATTCGAACACAAAAACTTCTTTTTCTCTTTGAACGAATCTGATACACACAATTAAGTCTATACTTATCTACGCTGTTTATTCTTACGTTTCAAGCTATCCGTTCATTATTCTGTCCTGAAATGTCTTAATGGCAGGTTATTAAAAAATACTGTTTCTGTATTAAACTGCTCATGTTAGTTTAAAAGGCATCAGTTGTACTTTCGTTTTCTTTCAGTCAAACACCGTCTTCTCTATCCATCCCTGTTTCGACTGACTCTTCCTCGGAGACGACCGTCAGTCATTCATCTTATCTATGGTCTTCACCATCATTCCCTTACAGCAGCAATGAAAGTTCTCTATCTTCACGGACTGTTAGTCCACCAGCTGCCTATTCAGCATGGGAGGCTTTCAAGTTGTCCAGGCAGCGACGTAATGCGGAAGATCAAAGCCATACTTACTCAACGGTTACATCAGACTCATATAAATTAACTAAAGTCTGTACACAGACAACCGGTACAGTGAGTTCGCTTACAAAGCTTACTAATAATAATGGACAGTCAACCGAGGGTAGCAATCGTACAAATACCGCATCTAATTGTATTTCCGCCGATTGTAATCAGATGAATTCTTTACTGCGTTCTCCTGATCCATTTAAAGAAGTCGTGAGTCCGCCACATATTGACTGTAATTTGAGCGCCGATATTGATTTTAAAACATTTTTAACCTCAGACCAACGAGACAAAATTGGATCAAACATCTGTTCAGAGAAATCCAACACGTCGTCGGCCTATTCGTCCGTGTCTTCTGTCAGCTCTGCGACGCCTTCAGCAGTATCTTCTCTCTCTTCATCATCTTCGTCTATTCCGCTTTTTTCAGGAAGCAATATTATAAGTTGCAGTAACATCGCAGACTCTCCTTGTGTTACATCTTCTAGTAATGGTATCATTTATGATAGTGTTAATTCTGTTCTACGCCGAGATCAACACATCGCGCAACATGGTGTAGCCGAGTTGGTTGACCAAAAACCTAAAAACGTTGGGCTACAAAATGGTCAGATCGGATCTAGGTGAGACCCAGTTATTTTCATTCAATCACCAGCATTGACTTATCCAATTTTAAAATCCCGCTGATAGTAAAATACGTCAATTTGTTTGACATTTTGTCCACTCTAGAGCGTTCGACTAAGTTATTTTCGTGTAAAGTGAAATTAATATTTAATTTCAATCTTTTACTGGAAAAGTGATACGTTGTTAAACACTTTTGATTACGTTGTATGATATAATGCACTTCTGCTTTGTAAGTAGTAAGAAGGAATGACAGTCTTATATTTTTACCAAATTTAAGGTATCGCAGAATTATTTTCAATTTAACTTTCTAACGCATTTCGATCCTGGCGATTATTTAGCAGAAAACGTTAATAAAACGTTTGACAACGGTCCAACCTCCCGGTGTATTTGTAAGTGTCTGGTGCTGTTGATTAGGTTTCGCAGATTGCTTTGGCAACATAAATTTAAGCACATATTTGTGTATGGTTGTCTAGCGTGCTCTAAAGTTAATTCGTGAAGGTATCGATAGTAAAAGCGCTGTTAGTTATTCGAATTAATAAAAGAAGTTACGATAAAGCTATTTTATGTTTTGATTCATTTCCGTAACTAAAGTAACTATCTATATTCTATTGCTTGAAGAAGGTGAACTATTGGTAATATTCAAATGCTTCTACTTATCTTTCAAATTGAAGTTAGAGAGGAACAAAGGGAATTTTCAAAAGATTTTATTTATTCTGCGCGTATGAAAGATTATTTATATTAAACAATCACGAATCGATTCTTACATCACACGCGTTTCTTGTAAAGCACAGGGTAATGCTTAAAGTTTACATACATGTTGGCCATGTGACGTTACTGTCCGCTTTTCTTTGGGAACCTGTATTAACTTAGCTTGCTTTACGGTGGCTGACTCCCGTGGTGGAAATGTTCGGCTTCATGAATATCTTGGTCCTAAATGAGTCATCATAATCATGCAGTGCTGCTATATAACTTGGTTGTTTATCTGAGGTTTCACCTCTGAACTGTACATTTTCAAGTGTTATCTGCAAGGTTGTAGAATGCTGATTTTGCACCAGGTTCCCCCTGATTCCTGTTCCATTTTTTTGTCCACCATGAGAAATTCAATTCATAGCTTGCCTTCTCTTAGATGGCCAACTCTCTATGACTGGCAAGCGCTATATTTTATCAAATGTCATCTCCTTGCTATATAGAATAGATCATTATTTTTCAGGCCATTAGCGGCACTTTTATTGGTAGAGGTTATTGGCCATGCATGCCATAATTTGATTAAATTTGAAACTAATTCATGTGTGTATAGGACATAATATGATGCTAAACAAATGACATCTCTACAATATGCTCTGTGGGATGCTTCTATAAAATAGACTTCTGCTTATCAAACGACTGAATTCTCGTAGAATCTTCCGATCATAAATTAAGTCGCTCTTTCAATAGTCTATTAAAGGAAATACTTGTAATAATTTTATTTCGCATGATTGTCAGTTTACTTATTGAAAGGAAACTCAGTCTGTTTATGCGTGTTGTCATGTCCATGGATATTGGATAAAACAAAGTTAGCTAACGCTATTTTACCGTAATTGCTTGTCAATTATGCTGCGTGCTGACTTTTATGAATTCCTTATGCATTTCTAAAGAGGCGCATCTTAGTTTATGTAAAAATTTATGAATGGAATATTTACCGGGCCATTGACAATCTGAACAATGCTCAATAAGAAAATGCTATGAATTTTGTATATGAGAACTCTTTAATCTTCCTTATATACCTTCATCTGTTCTTCCTCAATTTATAATTGTTAAATTCCATTTGTATACCTTGTCTCAAATTGTCCCTTTGCTGTTTTAGATTGTCGCCTCTTAAGCGTAACATGAAGGTTGCAATGTTTCTATTTTAAAATTTGTAATCAATCAATAATTCATTTTGGAAGCGGAAAAGCAGTTATCATTTGCTAATGTATACATACTAATGTGACCTTTGAAGCTATACTGGATTTTATCAAAATAACTCTTATTTTAATTAGCTATAAGACGTTATAAGTAATGATCATTGCATTAATGGATTTAAAACTTCATTGATTTAACGGATCAACAACTTCGCTTCGGTTTTCACAATTTATTAATGTTTAGTCTAAAAAATGCTTTTAGCATCTCGGATGATGGTTTTTTTCCTAACACAGCTAAAAAACTAAGACCGACAATGGAACCAGATCAGCTCCCGTGCGTATAAAGCTAGTCTATCTATAAATGTGATCATTAAAAGTAAACCGCACATTTCAACAATGTAGGTATAGCGGTCATTTTCGGATTGTCTTACAAATTAAATTGATCTTGATATAAACACCTGACACATTAATTACATACATTTTTCAGTATAAACTAAGAATTATATAGTGTAGAAGGCCATTCATCCAGTAGACCGGTTTCGTCCTTATTGGGAACTCATCACATACAACTCAGAATTTTCCGCAGGCAGGGCTCGAACCTGTGCAAATCTGCTTCGGAATCTGGTGCTCTAACCAATTAGCAAAGGGCGGCAAGTAAAACCGATTCAGACCAGTTGCCATCCACATAATCAAATGAAAACTCAGTATGTATATAAATGAAATATTGTGAAGTGAAGTTTAGTAATCTCGATATATATATATATATATATATATATATATATATATATATATCGAGATTATATATATATATATATATATATATATACATATTTGTGTGTGTGTGTGTTATCGGTATAGATTAAACAGAAATTTTATTGAAATTGAAGATCATCCAGTAGATAGATTTTGTCCTTTTCAGGCACCCATCAGTTACCTTCCATAATTGCCGTAATCGTGGCTTTGACCGGGACACATTTGATTCAGAGTCTTGAAACTCATCCATTGTGTCATTCACACCACGAAGTACATTTAATTTTTGTTCGCTTCCTAACTTATGTTTTTTCGTTAGTCTTTCCTTCATTTTAAGCTTATTTGGCATTGATTTCAACCTGAAGTTCCAACTGGCCATCTGCAATATGTCATTTAAGAACGGATGAATAAAAGTGATAATGAATTAATGTATATTGGCGGTGTTTTACTATAATTTTGCCATCTGTATGAACTCAACTTTGCATACAAATGGTAAATAAAATTCATCAAGTGGGTCGGTTTCGGCCTTATTTTGCACTTACCACAATTACCGCGACCGGAACTTGATCCTGGGCACATTGCTCATCTGTTATAACACGTACACCGCGGAATTAGTTATAATGATGACTGCGTAAGAACATGTAAACTTTATCAAAAGAGACATATATTTGAAAGGTTTTGTTTCATCTGGACACCATTAAATTTCGCCTTCTGTACCATGGCCCAAAATTACCAACCACAATTTAACATTATCACTCAGAACATTTAAAATTCGGAAGAATAGCTAAATTGGAGAATTATGGCAGGATATTATACTTATTTATACTCAATACGGACGAAATCGGTCAAAATGACGATCTGCAGTTTCGATCTTGTGCAATTCTTAGTTTATTCTAACAGCGTCTTTATGTAATTATAATCCTACTATTATAATTGAATTCAATATCACTTCTCAGTGTATTAATATGTTGGTTCTGTAATGAAAGATCAAATATGGCTATTTGGAACATTAGGTAAATATATGATCCAACCGAAAGTCCAAAAATCAAAGTTTGATTGACTGAAATATCCTTGTAACTTGCGGCTTGTGTGGCTTTGTCGATGATTTGTAATTCGAGCAAAGTAGTGATAATTTTAAACCTTACCGCGACAAATCTGGCAATAATTCAATGAGAGCTCACTAAGGACGAAATCAGTCTTGATTAATTAAATTTCCTGTAGTTAACAATGGTCATATTGTGCTGACAATATATATATATATATATATATATATATATATATATGTATATTCAAAAATAATTTTGCCATTATGATTAATGTGTGTTTTCTTCCTATTTATAAGTAATTATATATATATATATATATATATATATATATAATTACTTATAATATAAGAAGAAAAACACACATTGAATACATAATAGTAAAATTATTTTTGAATAATCTTGTTAAGATTTTGACAATGGTAGATCGTTTAAGCATAAATACACAAAAGCTTAAACTACCTTTTGAATATACATGATTTTCCAAATAAATGAATGAAGTTTGTTGAAGTTGTATTTTATGTCACATGTTTGAATGTTTAAGGTTTCTTATTGACGAGCCTCTTAATGTCTGCTTATGTAAATTGTTTTCTAAATGTATGAATTGTCCGGGTATGTGTGTTGGGCGGGTATTCTACATCTTCTGTTTCTTGACAAGCCCGTAGTATTTTCTCGCGTTGCGGTACATTTGTTTCTTACCTGTTCTTTTGTCCCTCTGATTTCGTTGTCTCTTTTGTGGTTAATGTTATATACCGTGACCTTTGCACAAATTGGGATTTTTTCTTTCAAATCAAGTTTGCGAGCTTCAAGTAAACACCAATCCGATTGTATTGAACCAGTCGTCGGACAACATAGTAAAACTACTTTCAGTTGCACGCACTGAAGCCTTTCGACTTTCCATGATCATCATCAAAGTACGACGGCAAACTGACTATCGAGGATCAAACCGCATTGCCTATATATGGAAATCAAATTTAGATATGCGGCTCTCACCTCTAGCAGTCTCGCATACATTTAACTTGACTCGAAATGTCGGCTACACAATTTCTATGCAGTCACGAACATTATCTGTTTGAAGGTTTCGCCACATATGCATATATTGGCAATAAAATTAAATAATAGTTGATTGCACGTGTGGTGGTAACGATTCTTCAAATTAAGTTTGCGAGCTTGAAGTAAACACCAATCCGATTGTATTTAATCAGTCGTCGAACAACATGGAAGGTCAAAACGCGTCAGTGCGTGCGACTGGTATTAGTTTTGCTATGTTGTCCGACGACTGGTTAAATACATTGGGATTGGTGTTTACTTCAAGCTCGATTTGAAGAATTTTTATCACCACACGCGCAAACAATTATTATTTCATTGAGCTTTTTGTCTGGCGAATATACGTGTTGCTTCCTTTATTTGCCGCCGGTCAAAAGCGATATTTTATGATGAAAATTGTGAATACTCAGTAAGGGTTCTTGTTATTACCTGATCTGCGTTTTGACTAACACAGGCTGAATTCGTTTTTTTATTAAAAATATTTCGGTGAACTTTGGCAGCCATCTTCTTCAGTTCATTCATTATCAAAAGTTAAAAAAATTAATGAAGCAAGCTTGCTTCATTAGTTTGTTTTTTTTGTTGATCCAGTTTCGCAAATTTTTCTTTCTTTTATGGGTTCTTGTTGTTTGATATGAAGTGCTTCATTAATGTTTAAGAATTTTTCTAGCCTCGCTTTGTGGAGAATGGAGAATTTAGTTGTCTTCACTTGATATCCTGTTTGTATATCGTTTATTTGGCGGGTGGCGTTATTCCTCACTGGATTAACTTTTGTAGTAGGTTTTGATGGATGCTATTGATTAGCTGCTTCTTGATCCTTCCAACCTTTGTGCTACCTCACATAAATTTAAAATTATTAGCAGTAAGAGATATGGTGGAAGAATACGGTTAATCTTCAGCGTTCGGGTACATTATTGTCTTTGTGTTGAATTTGATGTTTACCGTGACACTCTGAAAGTTTGTTCTTGTGATTCGATACTGGAAGATCGCCTCGAAAATGAGTAAGCAGATGGAATTTTATGTCAAGCTTCTATTATACGTACCGAGTGAGGCCTCATATTAATATATATATATATATATATATATATATATATAAATATATCTTACTAATTTGTTAATTGTAAGATCTTCAAATGCTGCAATTCTTCCTCCACCTTATGCTCGGAGCTAGTTTATTTATCAGATTTATTTTGTAAACTTTTGGGAACACTATTGTTGTAATAAATTTTTGCCCCGTGAACGTGAATTTCTGACTTATCGACCTTGTCAGGCTGCCATTGTTCTCTCGGAACTGCTGCATATCTAGAAAAGAAAGCTTGTTGTTTTTCTCTTTTTCCAGGGTAAATTTAACATCTGGATCGACTTTTTCGGCCTGTGCTAAAAGTTTTACAGCTTCTGCAATGAAGAACATTCGATTGTCCACATACTTTTTATATAGCATTCATTATTAAATTGTTTACGCCTATATATATATATATATATATATATATATATATATATATATATATATATATATAATGAATAGTTGTATATGATATGTTAACTTTGTTATTTCTTTATGTAATGGCTATAACGCCTTATTAAATCGTCGAAAGCACATTGAAGCCATATTTTCGTATCCTCAAAGGCTTCTGAAAATAAAGTAGATAGGTCTATGTCGCAGTGGACTTCGTACTTTCTTTATTGATACTCCAGTGGTTTTGTGGAGTTAATCAAAATAATTAATGCTTCGGTTATATTACCGAGGCCTTACTGGAGGCTGCTGTGCTTAAGACTTATCGCCCTTTAAATTTATGCTTGTGTTCACGCATCTTTGTATGTGTGAATACTTGTATCCGTTCATGCATACATATATGCACGTATGTATATGCGTATATATGTACGCATATATGCATATATCTAATTGTGCACCTACATATGCATGTACTTTTAAATGTTTATATGCATTTGTGTATGTTTGAATATGTTTATTTGTATATTTATTCGATCGTAGGTGATTATGCATGTTTGTATTATTTATGCAAGAAAAAATATATATATATGTATGTATTTATGTATGTATGTATGTATGTATGTATGTATGTATGTATGTATGTATGTATGTATGTATGTATGTATGTATGTATGTATGTATGTATGTATGTATGTATGTATGTATGTATGTATGTATGTATGTATGTATGTATGTATGTATGTATGTATGTATGTATGTATGTATGTATGTATGTATGTATGTATGTATGTATGTATGTATGTATGTATGTATGTATGTATGTATGTATGTATGTATGTATGTATGTATGTATGTATGTATGTATGTATGTATGTATGTATGTATGTATGTATGTATGTATGGGTATATTTGTGCACATTTCTATGAATGAAACTGTACAGGCATACAAACATACATTAATTTATTACATATGTTGTCTTATTATAAGTGTTTAAAATAAAGAAACTAGTCTCATTTATCTTTAAGTATTTTTCTTCACTGGATTGAATGAAATTGTCTTATTTTGCTGTTAAAAATATTAAAATCGTTTATTTGTGTTCTCTTGTCTTATCGCCTAAACGGTTAAATAGTTTTAGCCGCTAAACATTCATACTGAATTAAGTAATGCATAAACTTAGTTTCTTAAAATCATCATTATAGTAATAATTTTTTGTCTCCACTCTTTATTATGCCAATAAATTCACTTCTTTTTTCGTATTTTCAATGGTGACAAATTTGTGCACAAATAGCACACAGCATGAATTGATTTACTGGCTTATAAGTTTAATATAAGCTTTCTGCGTTCATCTTATCGTGTAACGAATATTAACGTAGCAAAATCTCAAATCAGTTGATTTGTCTGAATTATGCCATCTTTGATTTGAACAACAGACAAAAATTCACACGAACGCCTTTCAGACGTCAGTGATTAATTGTCTAATTCTTATCACGCATTCACATGTCTACTTGCATGGTTATCTCTGAACGCTCGAAGAAGTCGGATTAACGTAAATCTAGCAAACTAATGGATATACCAACTAGGCAGACGTATGTTTGATACAAATAACTTCGTAATTTAGATTCACATTGTAATATCCCTTAATATTTATTTCACAATTAAAACTTTGGTATGCTTGCCATCTTCAAGATTTAAGATGAGAAGAACACAATAATTTTACTATTTTTGCAGGCTTCTGTTTTTTTCTTTGTATTTATGGCCTGTCATCATAGAAATGTTTTGCCTAATTACCGATGGGCCCTTGCTAGTCATGCTAACAGTGGTTGCATAAACCTAGGTGGATAAGGCCATTATATTTACCTGATTCTCGGGTTGCGTTCCGAATTGTTTGCTTCCGCTATCTTCCTGATTTTTTCAGATATTTCGATTTCCGGGTACGGAGATCTTTTTAAATTGAAAGCACATCACACACGTTATTGAAAATCAATATTTCAAGTGAAAAGTTTAGTTTAAACTGCCCCATTTTACTTGTTGTTAGATCTCTTGAGCATAATTTGTTGTTTTAATAGGTTAGTGTATGTCAAATTGGTTTGTGTATATGTCTGCATGTGTACACTCTTCGAAATGAGATTACAGTGATTTAATAACAAATACTGACGACTCATTAGATAAGCGTAAGCCATGCCTGTGTGTTTGTCTAATTATATTGTTTCATATAAAGCCTTGAATTCGGTTACACTACATAGCAACATAGACATAACGTGCTATTGACAGAGTGAGAGCAAGCATGCCAGACGCGTAGAGTAATTTTTGGCCACTGAAAGAAATTTTAGTTACTGGTAACGGGGCAGAAGGTGCTTGCTAGCCTTATTTGGAAGAACATCTAATTTAATATACTGGGAATAAACGACCAACGAAATGTGTTGGATTGATTAGTGAATAGAACACTTAAAAGAGGAATTTTCTTGCGCACCACCCCAAATTCCGATTCCCGTAGGTACGCATGTTTCATCAATTTAAATCTCTATTCTTGAAATACCGCCAGTGTTATAAATAAAGAATGCAATCTTACCTATATAATGTCACAGCGCTGCAGATTCCTTTAGTCTGTTATCGATGGTGGATGCACAATTTTTTGTGTTTTGACTAGACGTTTTGTACTATATGAAATTAGGAGACCGTGCCGAATGCATTTAATAAGTCCGTCATAATTTTTATTGTTCAAAAAGGCAATATGAATTCTTGCTCTTACTACTGTGGTATAATTTTGAATCCAGTCGCTTCTAGGTTATTTGCTTCGATTAATTTGCGCAATCCCAGCGCTTCGTTTGAATTACAGAATAACTAGCCGGATTTCGACCAAGACGAAAATATAGAAATTCTACTTTACTTTAAGACAATTATTTGGACAGCGACATGCATATCACTGTCACCAATAGCCGTCCTTCTGGATTTTAATGGAGCATCTGACTTTGTTAATCAACTTGTAATATTGCATATAATATTCGTGAAATGTATACCTGATAAATTATTATATATATTTACGAGCTCTTCACACAAATTCTGGTTTCGCCAAACTCTTGACTTTGTACTACCAACAGTGGCGTTCGATAAGGATGTCCCATTTCTCCATTTTGTTCCATTTTGTAAGAAATGCTATTAAGAACTGCATTCTTCCATACATTCAGAAGGGCAGTAACGAGGTTACTTGACGTGAAATGGTTGTTGACTTAGTCCAATTAGATGAATTTGTATTATTATACTAAGACTGATATTCTACTCAGGTTACCTTGAATTGATAAGTAATTGCTGTTTCGATTTTCGGTACGACATTCACACTCGCATCATTTTGGCATACCACAGCAAGATCTGCTATCTTTCACTTGACCTCTACGGCATCAAGATGAGAATTTTAAACTGTTTAAGAGGTTTATGTATGTTGGTAGTTGTATCAATACATTAGATAGTATGGAAGGCGAGATGAATCAGGGAATCGCAAAAGTTAGAGTAGCCTTTTCATGCCCTTGCTAATTAAGAATAAGTGAGAATATCTTACTTTTCTCTGATCGTCGTGTTTAGAATGCGATTGTATGAGCAGTCTTGTTAAACACTGTTGAAGTATATAAATGCTTACACACATTCGACCATCGATGTTTGAGAGGCATAGCTCATATTCGTTGCTAACAATGAATAGGCAATGCTGACATCCGTAAACGTATTTTTTGATCGCGCAACAAGTACCCTTCTTGAAATAAACAAATAGGACTCCATAAACTACGTTGGATTGGTCACATATTACGTATACCTGTAAATCGAATGCCCAGTAGAGTATTATGATTTTAGTCAAAACATAGAAATGCAGTTCAAGTCAATCAAAACCAAATTGAGTTTTGTTGGACCATATCGTCTACTTGGATTGGGTTTCACGTAGGCATCCTAGTTCTGGGTCGGATTTCCTGCGCGATATATGATCAAATTGTGCGCAGTTGCAATATTGGTGTTGATTTTTAGCTGTCATCCTCTTAAATGTTGGAACGAAAAATATTTTCGGCAATAAAACCGTTCACTTAGCCATGAATTTGTTTTGGCCTAAGTTAGTTGTTATTTTCGTTTACATAAGTTTCTCCAGCTAATTTAGATCCATCCAGTCTTAAATGGTTCAAACTAATTTTTTCCTTATTAGCATTGTTGTTATTATTATAATGTGCTGTCTTATATGTCATAGTTATACAGCAAAGTCGAATCAGTTTTTTTTTAAATTATGCTGATTTGCTCTTTTTATGAGGATAAATATGTTGATGTTGTATGTTTTTATTCGTGTTTGTGCATATGTAGGTTTGTTTGAATTCATGTCATCAATATCGTTGTCACCAACAGCACTACATTATCATTTAACATGTTATGCTTCATTGCGTCAAAATCATGATAAAACCTAAATGAAATACCGATATGAATTTAAAAACCTTACTAAAAAATAGCGTGCTCCTCAGTAGTCGGCTATTGTAAACATGACCGAACAAGCGCAGCTAGGAACCAGCTACCTAGTGTTTAAATTGCACCTCACACAACTACGGATTTTATGGTTATTCGGGACTGAAGCACCAATATTCTACTATGTGAGAAAGTATTATTAATTTTTTTTATGTATATATATATATATGCATGTGTTTTTATTTGTTTTTATGTATGCATTTATTTATTTATTTGTATGTATGTATGTATTTATATATATATATATATATATATATATATATATATATATATATATATATATATATATATATATATAGTCATGTGTGTGTATTCATGCGTGTATGTATATATGTATCCATATACGTATTTTGTTTATTCGTATGTAGGTATGTATTTATGTATGTATGTATTTATTTATTTGAACTATTCTCAACAGTGAACAATCCGATATTGGAGTTAGTGATATTTTCAACATCCACGATATTAACAGCACTTACAAGAGCTTTATTATTAGCTTGGGAAGAAAAGAGAAAAGAAACATAGGCAGAATCGGAAACGAAGGTGTCTGCTTTTGCATGATTTCTCTTACTCATCCACACAACACAGCAGACAGGGTGGCACATTTTACTCTCGTATGCTAAAATGCTCCTCGTTAGACAAACAAGTAAAGATCCATCGACTACGTAGGTCCGGTCATGTTTTGCGTAGGCCTTAAATTCGATTGTCCAATAAGTGGTTATCCTCTCAGCCAGCGCCAGATTAGCTGAAGAATCAAGGAGGTCATATGTCGACATAGCAGAAACAACTAAGGTTAACTATATTCCAATGGGGTAATATGGGACCCGCTCATCTGCCAGGATCGGGTTCATATGCGCATTATCGCTCTTGATTGTAAGTTTTATGTGCCATGGCATCGAACCTTGCTGAATGGAAGACTTGTTGCAGATATCTCGTAGAATCATCTTCTTAACACTCTTTTCTTAGTAGGGCAAGATTAACTGCGAGTTTCGGTTGGGCTTTGGAGCGATACAGTGAAAACCGCAAGGTAGATTTATTGACAATGTCATCTCGTGGTAAAGCTTACATGGAAATTATGGTGTTGTATGGAGGTATGGTTTGCCGCATTTCTGTGGTTTACCTATGGCAATATACTCATATTAATGCGATCCTCCCCCTCATGAATAATTCTCCTGTATTCATTTTTCGTTATTACTAATTTAAAAATTTTTTCATGGTTATATGGTAGTAGGCATCAGTTTTAACAACTTTTATATTTCCGTGAGGATGATGATAATAATGATGACGATGTTTGCATGCATGAGTGTAGGCCTGTCTCTCCCTCTTTATGTACTTATGTATGTTTTAACTACGTACACATGTATCTGTGTGTGATTTATTGGACGCATGTGTGTATGTTCTCTTGCATCTACATATTTTTGTATGTGTGAATGTATTTATGTACGTACGTGTGTATGTATATGTGCATGTGATTATGCATGTATGAATGTATTTATGTATCTATTTATGCATCTACGTATGTTCGCATGGTGTATGTATTTGTCTGTATGTGTTTATGTGTGAAAGTATATGTGTATGTACTTATGCTTGTTTTGTATGTATTAGATTAGCTTTTATTTATGACTTAAGTACAGGAGTTGGAATCCCAACTTAAACACATTTTGCCAAGGTAAAAGCTGAATTTGTGCCAATGTGTGTTATTAATATGGAATCCTTGAAAGAGCAAAAGTTTTTATTTAAATATCGTAACATAATTTAGAATTAATTTCTCAATATTTGAGAAAATGTAAGAAATTTTGGATGGTGGTAGGATTCTTTTTTATAGTAGCTGCCAATTTTTGCAAAATATTAGAGTAGATTAGTGATAGGAAGCTTACTGTATTCTCATTCATCAAAAAAGGTTGAAAAGAAGCTGATTCATCCTATAATGTAGCATTATTTGCTTAGATGTAATGAGTAAATAAAGCATTTTATCCGTATGATTACTACAAGCGTTTGTGTGCTTGTATACCTATGTATTGGTGCACTGTGTTTACTGTGTATTGGCTTTGAAAATTTGTCATGTGCGTGGGTTTTCTACTGAAAATTTTTACTTTTATACTACCTTATTGGCAGCTCTTCCGTAGTTGGACTTTATTTGTTTTTGAATTTAATCAGTGTTCAAGCATTACTCACTGTTATTAATTTTAGTCTTTACCCGAGGTAAGAATGGAAATGTACATCTCGTATAGGCATTACTATGATTTTAATATGCTTAGTCTGGAAAATTATTATCAGCTTGATATTGCCGCTCGGCTAATACATCAGCGATACTTGGGGCGTTGACTATTTAGTTGAGTGATTAAACTGGGATAGTATTTGAATGTGGTAATTTACGCATTGTCTGGAACGTACGTATTTATTACTAAAAGGTTTATTAAAATATTTTCTCATGTAAGCGCAGTTTGCCTAATTGATCAATTGTGTAGTCTTTATTGGACTATTAAATTTAATTGGTTGTGCAAATTTCGTGCGTTCGGTAATAAGCTGACTAAGCCAACTGAATGATTGTTGCCGTTGTTCACAAAAATCCTACTGCAAAGACTTGTGGTTTGAAAAGAAATTTATTTCATAGCGATATATATATATATATATATATATATATATATATATATATTCAGTTGTGAATAGCACTATAATTAAACGAACATTGGTTGCGCGGATGGTGATAACAATTATTATAATCAAGGTTGCGGTCTTGATATAAACACCTGACCCATTAATTACTTACATATGTCAGTATAAACTAAGAATTGTATAGTGTAGAAAGGTAATTCATCCAGTAGACCGGTTTCGTCCTTATTGGGAACTCATCATGTACTGGCCAGAATAGCACTAGTTGGTTAAACCAAAGACAACACGAACGAAAGCAGTAGACTGAAGTGCACATGTACTTCGTGCTTATTTCTTAAATTTATATTATTCATCCGCTGAATAGGAATAAAAGACATACATTTAATTGCATGATATTGTAATTACCAAACAATTTGATAACTGATATTGATCGGGTCCAGAATGAATGGATTTTTTGGTGTAATAGGTTTTAAGAATTGGTGTAATTCTCAATTTTGATGAAATTTTGTCTTCCCCAAAATCAATTGTGTTGGTATCCGGTAAAGGCTCGGTATTTTGAAAACCAGTGTGTTGCTACCAGGTCCAGGCGCTGAAATTTGAAACTTATTTGTTATTACCCTTTACATGCTAGACATATATTTTATATGAATAGTTAACTTTGAATGTAGCATTTCAGAAAAACTTGTACGATGTTAACTCCATTACTGCTCGAATACTCATATTTATACAACATTATACCCTTAAATTGTCCCGCATTTATATATATATATATATATATATATATATATATTTGAATAGGCATTCCTCTATTTGTTTCTGGCAGCACCATTAGAGAACCTCGTCATATTAGCAGGATTGAACAATAATTCTCTTACCTGTGACATAGCCTAGAAACTACTCACTGATATTGGATTTCGCATATCTTTCTCGATGTAAGCCACGACATACTGGTTGACCGCAGGTTTTGAAATCACTGCTGGGGCATCAAAATTATTTCTTGTCGTGTATTAAATTAAATCATTAAGGGAATTTCTTTGGCTATATTAATATTATGTTTCAGTTTACAAACACCGTTTACAGAAAACTGAGAAAATCAGATTTAAATGTTTTATTACAACTTAGTATGGGGTGATATGTTGCGAGGCGGAGTTCCGCTAATAGTTTCGTCTAATAATGTCACATTTTAAAGTTTTTTTCTACTCATACAGTTCGCTTGCTAGTCCACTTTCCTGACATTTAACGCTAGCAGACCTGAATAACTACAGTTGTGTGCATGCACACAAAACTAATCAATTATAAATGTAGAAGGCTTTGCATATTTTTATGTCATGCTAGATGGCGTACGTAAAACGCAGCCATATCTGACATCCGATCTGGTGTTTTTTCTAAAAATTTGTTTTTTTATCTTAAGATAATTGTAACGTAGTTGATTACGCTAAGCAATCAGTGATTTTTCATTTTATTGAAGCAACTATTCGGATTATATGTGCACATTTAAATAACACCAATTTGAGCTTTAAAGCTGGATGCTAAAAAACAATACCGTCAATTAAACATGGTGGCTCAGTGGTTAGGGCACAGTAATCCGAAGACAACGTGGCCAGGTTCGGGCCCTGTCCGCGGCAAATTCTGCCCAGTAATTGATGAGTTGCCTTGTCTGCATTATAAAAAACTAATTTATACTTAGAAAGGTACATATATAACGTTACTGGTGTTTACATCAAGATCGCAACCTTGATCACCGCCTGTGCAACCAATTTTCGCTTAATTAAAAAACGGTTTAAGAGCCAGGCTGATTAAAACACGAAGTATAGAAAATCGGATGAAAAATCCTCTAAGAACTCGCTGCTCTGCACATATATTTCTAAATGTCTGAAACTATCATTTATGACCATTTTAAATACTAGAAAGACAGGAAAAAGTTTTAACAATCTATAGCACACGAAAAATAATTGGCTGCTTAGAAGGAAGTTTTTATTTGCGGACCTGGATTAATTGAAATTACTTGATCTGCGTTTTGACTGTAAAACGTATAGTTAACGCATGCAATTGATAAATTATTATTCAGCCTCTCTGGTCTAAATTAGTTAGATGAAACCAACAGTTTGAAAATGCACACACATACACATGTGACACGCGAATATCTAATAAAAGGTCAGTCTGAAGTATAAATATTATGGCTAGAGGAAATAACGCGCTTGCTTCATTTGTTTCGTTTGTTAAACTTGTGAAGCGAAATGCAACTGATGAAGGCCTACGGTAAGTTAGGCCGAAATATCTTATCAAAAGAAAACTACTGGAACAATGAAAGCTGCGTTAGTCAAAACGCAGATCAGGTAATTGGCTGCCTTCCTTTAATTCATTGGCCGTCAATAAATTACTGGGCAAATTGTGTGAATGGAACAACGTAGTGGAAAGCTGAAAAAGCTTTACACTTTAACTTATTTGTCATACTATCACACCAGTTAAAAATCTTTAATCAAATTATACCTACCATAGCACAAACCAAATAAGAATACACTACATTTATATTTGAAAAACTCCCAGGTTACGTGTAACTAAATTGAAGAACAATAGAAAAACAAGACTAACGTTTGAGACTGAATGATCTGTTCAAGAAACGGTAAAATCAGATTCAGGATTTAAACAGGAACTTAACTTTTTAAGTTCGAACAAAAATATCTATAAATAAACACTGATTCCCATGGTGAAGAGTGTGAGTTGTTTCATCCTGAACCACATGCTTCAGGATTTGAATCCCTTACCGCAACAATTCTGACCAATGCTTAGAAATGCCCAATTAGGACAAAACCGGTCTAGTAGATGTATTACATTGTTTAGTCTACACCGACATTTATGCATGCGCCTTTGTGCCTATACGTTAATATGCTATTGTGCGCGTGAAATGCCATCTCACATTTTCTTTATTTTTGCTTGCATTCCCTTCGTGTCGCTTTTGCACGAAGTGTTGTCTAGAAATCTGGCCAGTCTTGACCCCTTTTTCATGTTGTCTGTTTTATCTTTGATTGGCATCGATTCTCTTCCGTTCTTTTGTTGCATGTCAGCTGGATTATGGTTTAGTCACAGTTAAACTGTGTTGTTTCTATTGTTGTTGTTGTTGTTGTGTTTACGTTTCCGTATTTACACGCATGAATGTGTGCGTGCAAGCATTGTTAAAATCGATCGCTGTTTTGACTGATAGGGGCAAGTTAACTGCAAATAATTTTTGAAAAATTGCCAACTTTTAAACAAAAATGAATTTAAAATTATTTGTGTGTGTGTGTGTGTGTAATTGCATACATTCAAGCACGCAACGTCTGAAGCCATTGTAATTTAAGCTTATTTGTCCTTGAGACCTTAGTAAGGCGTATTGTAAATGGCCTCACGATCGCGTTATTTTTTATAATCGTAAAATTTTTACTAAGGCGTGAATAAATTCTTAAAGCATCTGAATTTGTTGTAGAGAAGTGGAGTTTCTCCCAACATCAAGAAAAGTTTCATACTCGTTTAGAGTATCTAGCTAATGATTTGGGCTTATAAATTAAGCGATCTTATTTCATTTAATCTAGTGAAAATATGCTGCAAAATCTGGCGTGTTTTCTTTGTAAATGATAGTTAAGCATCTTTGAATTTCTCCGTTGGATGAGCTATCTAAAGCATTTGTGTATCATATTATATCTATAGGTATGCGATAACTACTTTTTATTTTCTGAACTTTCGCTCAAATACCTACATATTAGAAAATATTGAATATCAAATTCAAATTTGGCGAATTCAGTGCTATTCTACCGCATTGATAAATGTTGTATACATACATACCTAGATGCATGCATGCATACATACATCAATAAATGAATACACACGTACATACCTACATCATATACACAGAATATCTACATGCATACATACATACAGACATACATACATACATGCATACATACATATATAGACAGGAATATATACTTGCCTATGTACATATGTGCAAGCATAGATAAATAATTACCATATACATAAAAACTTACATATAAACAAGCAAACATACATTCATACGTACATAAAACGGTGCATGCACACTGCCGTGGTCAATGTCTGTTGAAATACTACATGTTGCTAAATCATTCTATAGCCGACTCATCTTAATAATGTAATTCCTACGGTGTAGGCCCCTTTACTTCCACCGATAGTACATTTATATAATTAAACGAGCATTGGTTGCGCGGGTGGTGATAACAATTATTATAATCAAGGTTGCGGTCTTGATATAAACACCTGACCCATTAATTACTTACATATGTCAGTATAAACTAAGAATTGTATAGTGTAGAAAAGGCAATTCATCCAGTAGACCGGTTTCGTCCTTATTGGGAACTCATCAAGTACTGGCCAGAATTTGCCGCGGACAGGACTACGAACCTGGGCACGTCTGCTTCGGAATCTGGTGCTCTAACCACTGAGCTATCCTGCCGCACACTACACTACACACAATTTTCAGTTATATACTAACTAATGTAACTTGGTTAGTCAATTTTTCCTTTAGGTGGAGCTCATATGGCATCCATTTAGACCCAAAGTTCCAACTAACCATGCCCAATCTGTCATTACTGAACAGACACCACATTACATGGGGAAATGGTATTGAAATGAACATTTATATAATTAAACGAACATTGGTTGCGCGGGTGGTGATAACAATTATTATAATCAAGGTTGCGGTCTTGATATAAACACCTGACCCATTAATTACTTACATATGTCAGTATAAACTAAGAATTGTATAGTGTAGAAAAGGCAATTCATCCAGTAGACCGGTTTCGGAACTCATCATGTACTGGCCAGAATTTGCCGCGGACAGGACTTGAACCTGGGCACGTCTGCTTCTGAATCTTGGGCTCTAACCACTGAGCCACCCTGCCGCACACTACACTGCACACAATTTTCAGTCATATACTAACTAATGTAACTTGGTTAGTCTATTTTTCCTTTAGTACAATTAGCCCAATCCAATTAGAATGATTTTCACCCAATAACTCCTCAACAATTTCAGAGAATCGAGATGGTTTTTATTATAGGATTTAGAGCCAATATTCTAAAACCATAGATCTCTTGCCGACAACAATTCTCAATAAACTGAAGGCATGCTAGTACGTTACTATGTGAGTAATTCATGAATTAATTTGATCAAATAGAAACAACAGTCCACAAAACCACGCCAAATATATTTTTGGCGACAAAAGATACAAAGATATGCAGCATAGATATACTGTTTCTAATGCAATTATCCATCTACGCCATTATGGTCGTAATTCATGAGTTAATTAAAAAAAGTACATAAATATGTACACATAGACAAAATTTAAGAGTGCATAATTAAACAATTTATAACCGTGGGTGGTCTAAAATAAAAACACAAAAATATGATAATGATTAACCACACAGTCAGTGGGCTACATATCTGCAACATTATAACGATGATTTGGCCAGGCAGTTAACTCTGTCTTACTGCACTACTGTCCCTTTCTTTTGCTCGGTGGAGAATGGCGATTGCTGTAGTGTGCAGGTAGATGTAACACACAGCTTATCTCCGCCTGATTATCTTGTTAAGCCATCTTCGTTGTCTATCATTACCTATGCTATAATTAACCAGTGACGGAGCATGTAGCCCCAATGAACAATATGCTGCTGAAAGCAATCTACGCTTGACGAACATTCGTACCAAACTTGTTCATGATAGACGGGTTATTAAGTCTCGAAGAGTACCAAATAGCAACTATCGGATTGGTTATGCTTTTCCCTTTTCAACGCGGTGTATTCGAATCAATAATTCGAGTATGCTTTTCCCCCATATGCACAAATGTCAACCCACCACCAGGGGTATACTACTCGTTTCATCATAACATCAATTCTTATCGAACCCTCATTAGCTTCATTGCCACGTACACAAATACGAGCCATAAGAGTGGTGTTGCTTGTTCTTCGTAACGAAAATTCATAAAATCTATTCTTCGCGAACTGGTTATTCATTCTCCCGTCGCCGACAAAAATACCGATAACATCCACAACGCTTGCGCTGAATCTCTTTCCAACCAAAGCTTTATCTGATCAGCGCAAAGCCGAACGGGTTATTAGCTTCCTCGTAGAAACAAAACTCAAATAGGCCAGGTTGTTAACTGCAAGACATAAATTCGACAATGACGTGTATAAGTCATGCAACCTACGTTCACAATTCCTAAACTAATGGATGGATTCATCTTGTTTGAAAAGTCAAGCGCATTTCTTGATTCTTCACTGCGTAATGGTTTCTCATATATTGGTTTTAGCAGCATTAATCTATGTCACCTAGATTGCTTTTACCAACGTATATCAGAACAATAATTGCAGCAACACTATTGCTCGATGTTGAAGTGGTCTTAATCACGATTTCTCTGGCGTGATCGCTTTTAAACAAGGTATGACCTTAGATAGCTAATTTATGTCAAGCTTCTGGAATTGCGATGGTGGATACAAGTTAATATTGCACTAACCTTTTAACAAATGATGATGTAGACAAGCGGTCAACTCTATCTAGCGGCACTATTGCACATATGTAAATGTATCCATTAATACGCACATATACATACAAATTAATATACATGCATAAATCCATACATAAATTAATATGCATGCAGGCAGACAGGTATATGTAAATACTTATAGACATTCGTTTAAAGAAAACCAAATCTCCCGAATAGTAGGCTTCGGAATGCCTATACTAAGAAGGTAAAATTAACCAAGGCTTTCTTCATAATTCTGTGTTGGCGTCTATTGGATTCGACATCACACATGAAATATATTTTTTCTAGATCGCATAATAATATTTTTATGTGCTTGAATTTTGGTTTCTCGGGCCATAAAATTTGAAAGTATAATTAACCCCGCGTGATATGGCGTCAAATTGTGCCTAATGATGATCTTATCGAACATGTCTCGTAGGATTAACATTTTTTCGTAGTTTGCTATTTTTCTAGCTGAGTTCACTGCAAGGCGAGTTCTTCTGAAGCAATCCTGTGAGATTAATAGGGAAGCTGTAATGCTAATATTGTTTCTTGTGGAATACCTGACCAACTATGTATTCTGTATGAAGACGTAGGCGGTCTCGCTTCTGTGGGTGTTTGCTAGTTCTTTCCTTCTGGGCTTAACTAACCGTCTACTTAATAATTACGCTTTTTCGTTTTATACAGTTATGCAAAAGTGAAGCATCGCTATGTTTACTCGACAATACTGTTTAAAATAAAAAGGCAAAATGGAAAATAAAATGACATTAAAGCGGTATTTTTTATATTAGTGTTTATAGCTTAACAAATTTGTTAATAATATATCACGAGGTTTCTTAATTGTTTTCTAGGCAGATCCTTTTTCTGTAGAAAGATGTGGACGGCGACGGTTCAAGTCTGCCACCTATCTTTCGGTAATAAATATAGTTATCAGTGAAAACGATTATTATTATTATTATTATTATTGTTGTTGTTGTTGAGTGTGGAGTATTGGTGTTGTTGTTGGTGTAAAGGTTTTGTAATTTATATTTGAAAATTTTCCAATTTAGCCAAAAGCGCACCAAATCAGCATTTTTTGCATTCACACTATGTTGCTGCTTGGTATCAATATGCCGGGTAATGTGACAAAATGGTATTTTCTCCATTATATCTACAAAATCGTGGGGATAGTACTTCCAACTTTTTAAAGAAATTTAGTGATTAGTTTCGGACGTTGTTCTGCCTCCTGCTGATGATTTTCTTGTAAGCATGCTAAGCATTTATCACTGTGAATAAACCTTTTGTTCGTACTGAGCTTGATACACACAATAACTAATTTGTTTCTAAGTTCGCTATATCAAATAAAATCATATCGTTTATTGCTAAAGATATATCATGTTTTGCGCGACAGTATATTGCTTGTTTATTTGATTCTTGTTATACACACAAAAGTGTTCACGTCCTATTTCCATATTTTTATGTTGGCTATTTCGATATCCATCTCAGAATGTCGAAATATCCACCATCATAATACAGGCAGTGAACCTAAATATTGTTTATGCATTCAATGATCACAGCTGCGAGGTAGACAAATCAATCAAACATGTTGAAAACGCTTAGTCGACAAATAACTATACATATTTTTTGATTTGATTTATTGATGTTTCAACACATCGTGCATATAACTTATATGCGCATTAAACACATCAACTTCGCTGCCTGTTTCTTCCACAGGAATTTAATTATATGTTCAGGTACACCGAACACACGTTTTTTATTATAGAGTTTGTGGTTTTGTTTCCTCTTATGGGCCACACGTTTCAAGGTATCTAATCCGATGGATACCAGCTGCCAAAACCTTATGCTCTTCCGAGAACCTAATTGCTGTTATTTTTAGAGCGGGAAGTACAGAAAGTGGAGTAAAATTGAGAGGAATTCTTACATCGTGAAAGTATTAGGCCCAGTCTTTATAAATATTTCCACGTAACATCATGGTTTTATGAAACAATTCCGGAAGCTGTGGAAAATTTGCAAATATACGCCAGAACCGAGGTTTCCCAGTCAAGGTGACTATAACTTTGATCACTAATAACGTATTGACAACTTTATCTCCATAAGTGTTGGAACATATTTCTAGTCTTGGTGTGTACAGTTGCCTCCCTTCTACTTCTGCTGGCAAAGATTGGTGCGGTCTTGAAGCCCTAATTGATCAGTCATTTGGAAGCAGTCTTTAATGACTTACACTGGGGTTGGGACTGATACTTCATTATATTCCTTTTTGAGTTGTTGGTTATCAATCTACCTTTTTTACATTCCATGATTACTGCAAATTTTAATGAGTCATTTGTTAAATGAAGAAATCATGATTTGGTGAAGACAATTTCCATCCGCACGTTGCTTACCGCATTTGTTATCAATTTGGTTATTGCATTGTCGTTTTGTTCGATTGTTTATTGCGTAAACCTATTTTGTTACATTTCAGTCTCATTCCATTTGCTTTACTGCTCGTTACTTAACTACGAACGATTGCGGCGACGCGATTAACCGGCTTCATGGGTGTGACAATGCGGTGTAGCTAAAATGTTGTAGAATTATCACTCAATCCTTATTTCTAAGCATTTGTCCACATTTTCGTATATTTCAATGATTACCTTTCCCCCTTTTTTTTATTGCGCAGTGAGTATGTAGATGTCCTCAAAAATGAAAATGATAGCAGCATAAACGGTATTGCAGTTCAGAGTCAAAAACATACGCAGTCTTCGAATGGCCATTCATTGGGCAACGGATTTTTCAGTCTGCAACGCCCAACAAAGAAAAAAGCAATGGCGCAGGCAAATGGACTAATTGGTTGGTATTGTTGCATTAATATTGCTATTTGCGTAAGAAAAAAATCTGTTTAACTATTTATGTATCATAATTTTCACCTCCAGAATATCAGTCGTAAATTATCAAGAAATATGCATGGGATAACAGGTATTGAATATTAAACCGCAGATGAACAAAATGATTATCAACATCGATTTTATTTATGTGGTCGATAATTATTCTGGAAACATTTTTAGCCTTGGTCACATTGATGAACACACGTATTTAGGAGAAGCAAGAGGCACGCACTTTGTGCAATTTAAGAAAAGCAGGAAGGCTAACCTAATGTCAGACTTTATTCGTTTTTAATACTTTAAGGTCAAATAGTTGAAATTCGACAAAACTAGTTTGTTCATCTGTCAGTAGGTTATCAGTTTCAACGAAACAATTTTAGAGGCTTAATTTGTCATATCGAATTATTTTCAAAAAGCTTATCATTTTTTTCAATTTCGTGTCATTACTAAGGCTAATTTTCTAAATCTGTCTAACATAAGTAGGGAATTAATTTTTTTCTAAACCATTATTTAAAGGTATATTCTCAAATCAATTTATATTCTGTGAATGCTGTCAACGGAAACAACAAGGCCCTGTCGAGAGCAATTTTATGCCACAAGACTGATATATTAACCATATAAACATGAAATCGTCAACTAATTTTGAATTTTTTTTAAATTCAGAGTTGCCAGCTTCAGATAAACACTAATCCAGCTGTATGTAACCAGCCAGCAACATAGCAAAACTACGGTTAGTCACACGTATTGACGCGTTTCGCCATCATCGTTTATCATCGGAGCACGACGTTAAACTGACTAAGAAGAATCAAACCCTAATGTATATACAAGGTGTGGAAAATTAGACATGTGTCTCTCATAACTTGTAGTCTCACAATCATTGTATTCGATTGAAAATTCGGGCTTCACTGTTTCTAGTTAGTGAAGAGCGTAAAAATTTGCACGTTTCGCCACACATACATTAGCTATATAATAAATTAAGTAGATGCTACATAGCAATTTAGTAACCGACATTTAAAGTCAGGTACAGTGCATGCGAGGCCACTGAGCGTGAAAGCCGAATATTTGATTCTCAAAACTTATCTATGCATTGCGGTTTAATTCACATTAATCGGTTGGCCACCGTGCTCTGATGATGACTGTAAGAAGTTGAAACGTGCCAGTACGTGTGACTGACGATAGGTTTATTTGTGTGACTGGCGTTTTGTGAGATTGGCGTTTATATCGAGCTCGCAAACTTTATTTAAGGAATCGTGCTCCCCAGCTGTGTAATTAATGAATATGTAAGTTATATTTTACCTGCATCATTTGTAGGACTAACTTTTTTAAAGTCTACGTGATATATTTAAATTGAAACATTGAAAAAATCTTTCACCAAGGTGGTAATAAAGCGGAACAAGAATCTGGCAAGATGAATAATTCTCCTTCTACGTATATTTCGCCGTCTACAGTTGCCTCAGCCGCAAATAATACTGTGTCTACTTCTAGTAAAGAGCGTAGCAATTCTATTGTGCGTGGAACCTTATCGTCGCGGTTTGGCACACTAGGAAGGAAGAAGCCATCCACAGGCGTTTCTGCTTCGATTAATCCAAGTGGATCATCCTTTGTGGATGGCAGGCATACGGATGTGTCACGTGGACGAGTTAGCACAAAATCACCTGTTAACTCAATTAGTGGCACTAACAGCAACTCGCAATCAACTCATCAGATCCCAACTAGGGAGGCCAGAGAAGGCAGTGTAGCACGGCGTGCAAACGGATTGGTTGGAAGTCTTGGAAATTTAGTGAACAATAAACGTGGATCAGCATCAAATACTCAAGAGGCCAAGAAAAGGTTGATAGGCCAACCTGTTTTAATCAGTGGACCTATAGCCAATTTGACTCCTGAAGGTAATACCTTAGAAGATATGTTAAAGTTGTAGTCTGTAGCCTGGTTTTCTATTATTATTATATGCATTACCCTTAAACCTTAAACAGATTTATAAAAAAACAGTTCCAACTTTTCTAAATAAATTTGTTACCTTTTCAAAATCTGTATACTTCCTCCAACTGTAGAAAAAATCTTAAAACTGTCACTGATCACAGACGTTTCATGAATATGAAACCAGTTATAGGTTAATTATCGACAAGCTTTTTATTGTTACTCCGTAGATACGTGCTTTAGGATGATAATTAGCAAAAATTTATATACAAATTTCTTAATATCAAGCTTGCGAGCTTGAGGTAAACATCAATACAATTTTGTCTAACCAGTTGCATAATATAGCAAAACTATCATTAGCCACAGGTAATGTCACTTTTCAACCTCCGATGGCATTTACCTCAACAACAAGACTTATAAAATTAAAGAGTGATATCTTCAAAACCAGTCCACGTTTAATTAAACGTGTCGAGATTGATTTTTAAAGTACCCTTCACACTTTTACAGGCTGAAGTGTTATGCACATTATTAAATTGTGTGTATTCTCTGAATGAATCATTATTTATTAGCTGAGGCAATGGACAATATCACAAATAATGGAAAATACGGTCAGACATTCGTGTGTAAAGAATTTAGCTTATTTTATTGAGCTTAATGTGCACGCGCTGAACTTTTGAAACTCTTGAACTCGTGCCTTAATTCGTATTTGGTGCTAGAAACATACCAATCATATGATATATCGCCTTCTGTTGAATGTCAATGACAACAATAAATCGCAAATACAGGGTTGGTGGAATATTTCGATCGCTCAATCAGTGAATAATGTGTGGGAACAAAATTGTGTTCAATATAACTACGACACATACCTAAAATCTAATGTTACTAACGAGCGGTAAATAAAAAATAGACCTTGGTGTGATTTGACCAAATTCCATGGTAAATCGGAGTATCTTACTAACCATAATTATTTTATTTGTATTAATTTCAATGCAGTTAACGAGGCATTATCGACCTTCAATCCTCAAACAAACACATTGATTTGAAATTAAAACGAAGTATCGTCACAGAAGCAATCAACAAACATTAAGTCAAATCAGGAAATTTCAGTGCGCGTGAACAGCACACAAAGAATTTTAGTGAAACCCGATTATTACAAAGTGACATAACTGGGGAAACTGTACTTGGATAAAATTTTATGACTCACCAAACCTAGCGATGAAATATTTTGCAAATTTTGTGGTGAATATTGACGGTATTTTTAAATGATTGAAGCTATATAGCTTTAATGGTCGTGTCAAATAAAAACCCCTGGAATCGATTATAAAACGAAATCAATCGAAACGAACCTTACAATACTGTACTATTAATGGGAATCTCAGTTTTATTAATTCCGCATAATCGGCTGATGATGTCACTGGTTCAAGCTTTGCAATTAAAAGCAGAAAGTTTACTTTGTAAACTACTGCAGTCAAATACTCTTCTGATAAATATTAACACCCCCCAGGACTCTTTCTTACTAGCACAGGTATTAAATCGGAAATATTTAGCGTATCCACAATTTTCTTTCGTGGGTTGTCGATTTCTACTCTCGGTTCCACAATTATCCGAATGATCCTCATTTCCAAGTACGCTTTGAGTTCGGTTCCGTAGTGTCATCACACCTAAGCAAATGCAGAAATCTGGTCTTTTGATCTGTGTACTGTGAGTTGTTAGATTTATGAAGATGGTGCTGGAAATGAAGTAACGAAACCTTAAACTGTCAAGGTTAAATCGAGCATCATTTTCGGTGGTTATTACGAATGGTGGGGAAGACTTCGGACTGATGATACCACGAAGATGAACTCAGTGCGCACTTGGAAATGAGAATCAATCGGATCATTGTAGAACCAAGAATACAAATCGATCACCCATGAAAGAAAATGTTTGGATGTCTGTATTATGACTATTGCACTGTAAAAACAAGAACAACCACTTTTAAATGGGAAATATATTGGCGACTATCTTACATTCACGCTAGATGTCTAATCTTTGCTTTCTTAGATGCTACTTGAGAAGAAACATGGCTTTTCTGTGTGGCCTAATTAAGAAAGGATGTTTTTATTTGTCTGTAAAATTAAGAACTCCATCGGTCTTATATTTGCATGGAATACATAAATTTTACATGGAAGTTAGACATTTACAATTGTGTAGTTGTGCAGCTATGAGAAGCTGCATTGGATCACACTAGGATTGTGTGCATCTAATTCACGTTGGCGACGAGAAGGTAAATAATCTTCTTTATATAAGGTATTCAATTAAGCAACCACTGATTGCGCGGGACGTGGTCATAATAATTTGCGGACTTATGATGAACACCAATACTCGTTCTTTAACTTCCATTGCTCTTCCTTGGTTTCAAGGAAATGACATGTCCATTCATTCAATAAGTATGTACTATACACTTATTAACACATTAACTAAAACAGACTGATAATTGTGCCGCGTACATGTTTTGTACATGCTATTACTATTCTAATTCCGCATAGCCCTGAAATTCATAGTGTAGTGTGGGCAGCAAATTATGTCTAGGTTACTCATACGAGTATTATAGTATATATATATATATATATATATATATATATATATATATATGATACATATATATATATATATATATATATATATATATATATATATATATATATATATATATATATATATATATATAGTGAGTTTGCTTTGAAAGCGCTTTGCTGAAGATCTCAAATGATGCTGATTCTACTACTCCTTTAATATATTTACGTATACGAGATTGCGTCGTCCAATCGATATTTGCTGGATTTGGCGCGCACTGATGAGTTGTCGATAAACACGCTACGCGTGTGTAATAGAGATAAAATCTTCCTTTTGGTTCCATTTGAATTAATTGGTTATTAGGTCTACCACACCTAGTACGTAAATGTAATTTCTGTCTTCCTTATCCAACTCGTCCTAGAAAGTAATAGTCATCAGAAAAAATCCATGTTTACTGTGGTCTACATATATTATTACAGAAGTGTAACAAAGTCATCTAGAAGTAACTTGGTAAAAATTCAATAAATATAGTCTGGATCATATTCCCTTAACAATATATCAAGAAATAACTAAGTTATCTGTGAAATTTGATGCAAAAAATCAGCTTCTCGAAGATTTGCTTACAAGTCCCCAGAAGTCAACGTGCAACTCGTGTTCAATAATATAGTAACAGAATATTTTCAGAAGCTTAATGTTAAGGGGCGACATACTAACTTCAGTAATTCATATGGACTAATTTTAAACATTTTGTGAAATAAACTAAACTGAATCTTTTAATTAGTTTGCCTTAATTCGGGCTATAAACATAAAGTATCATTTTAAATGACATTTTCGGTGAAACTGGAGTGTTGACATTTTGGTTTATCTCGATCGCAGTTTGTCTTGGTGAAACAGATAGTGTATGGTAATATAATTCCAATAGATAGCTGCTTTCAATGCATCTATGCCAATAAAATCTTAATTATATATATATATATATATATATATATATATATATATATATATATATATCTATTAAATAATGAAATGAGATTGAAATGATAAATTTATATATTTTTCATGTAGACAAACGAATAACGCGTTGTACATTCTGATTAGGCTTGTCTCTTCAATTAAAATAATTTGGCGCCCTATTATGTTTTGTCATGCTGCGAATAAAGAAGTATTTTGGCAAGTGGTAAATCTGATGGGACATTTATTTTACGTTAAATTATGATGATTAACGTCGAACGATGGAAAATAATGCACCAGTTTAACATAATCGAATGATTGGATTAAATTAAGTTTCTAAAGTAAAATCATTTTGAAACTATAGCTCTATGACCTAACAAATGTCTTAAAAGTTTCTTGACAAAATGAAGCTTTCCATTGCCATTTGGTGCATTCGCTTCATTTTGTTTTCAAAGCCTATTCAATACTTTATAAGCGTCCTTTATTAACTGTTACATTTTACAGAATAATAATAACTGAACTCGTTTCCAATTAAATTAGGATGTTCCGCGAGTAATGATTAGCTCGATGTAAATAACGTTTTCGGTTTATGGATAACCACCTATTCCGTATTTTTATTCTTAACTCGTACGGCATAGAAAACGTCATCAGTTTCTAGTACAGACGAGTTTCGATGTGCATGTTTATTATCAGATCACAACGAAGAAACGTATGAATTTTCTTACACCGTGATGTGTATTTTCTAATGTTTTTAAATTAAGCTGCAACTTAGTTCTAGTTGTTGTACGTACAATACAATTGACCACAAAGAAAGCTTATTTATCACTGCCTAGTTATCATGCACTGGCTGACAGTTAATGCTTAAAATGGCCAAGTTGCAAATTATGTGTAGGCTTAACTTTTGTATTCGTATGCTTATGGACATCAGAAATGAAACGTATACTCTGAGTCCTATCGGTTACTAGTTATCGTGGTTTGGTTAGCAATAGATACACAGATAAAGCAGCCAAGAAAGCAGAAATCGGTTCAAGAGTGGAGTGAAGCGTTTATTGAATTGTCGCAGAAACACCAAGTATGAGGATTGATGAAAAATTATTAAAACAACAAAACAGATGACATGGTAACGTTAGTGTACGAACAAATTGTGTTGCTTACATGGTTCTGAACAACGTAGATTTGTTAATGTTGCTTCCAAATTTAGAAACATACTAGCACACCTAGCTGTAATTAAAATTGAACAACTCTTTTTGGCATTTCATAGGTTCCAAAGAACAAAACACGTTTAGTTATAGACTTACGTGTAACACAACCCTTATTTTACATCAATTAATTTGTTATGAGCTCCGACAAGCATGACCTCAATTTTCTACTGCATCTGCTGACATGTGGTTGCCCACGGGGAAAATTCCAATTTTGGATACTGATGGTATAAGTATGAGGTTCAACGTTTACAATACGATTGTATTCTCTGTATTCTTTGCGAGTTGAAGTACCCGGCAATCTCATTGTATTTAACCAGTTGTCGTATAACAGCAAAACTACCGTTATTCAAAAGTACGACGGCAAACTGGCTAGCGAGGATCAAACCGCAATGCATATATATTACAAGTAAAATTGGATATGCGACTCTCACCTCTAATAGTCTCGCAGGCATTGTACTTGATTGGAAATTTCGGCTGCACAATTTTTATGCAGTCACGGACATTAAATTTTTGCATATTGCGCCACATACACACAAACACAAATTTCATTAAATATTTTGTATATCTATCTCTATTGAGACAATAATGCTTTCTAACTTTCGCTGGATATAGAAAGCAATAGGACATGATGGCCTTAACTTTATTTTGCTGAACTAGTTTATGGAGCACTGTGTCCTCATTTTCTGTGTGATGACCTGTGTATCGATAAAGATACTCAAGAATTCATATACAAGTATCTCTAAGGAAAATGTAAACATGGAGTTTTATAACCTTGTTCCTCAAAATAATGATTATGTTTTTGTGCAACGTCCTGTTGCGCAAAAAACTATTAATTTTAATCATTATCAAATATCAAGATAGCCAGCTTCAGGTAAACTCCTATCTTATTGTATCTTAGCACTCGCACCACAAAGCGAAACAATCGTTAGTCACATGTACTGACCTTCCATGGTCATTATAAGAACAGGAAAAAAACGGACTAACGAGGATTAAATCACAAAGCGTGTTTAGGCTTGCTATGTAGTTTAATCCTCGTTCGTCAGTTTTCGTCTTGTTTTAATATTAACCATGGAATGTCGAATCACGTCCGTATGTGTGACTGACGGCTTTTATGCTTTGTTGCGCGACTGTTTTAGTACAAGAGGCTGGCGAACTTGATTAAAAGAATTTTTATCACCACCCACGCAATCAATGCTTGGTTCATAGGACATGATGTTGGTCATTTTTTTCATTCAGTGCAGAGTTGACAGATTAACATTGAAGTATTTATTTTGTATGCACTCAATGACAGCTGCTAACAAACGATGAGTGTTTAAAGTTCCTAACATGAATTTGGTCCATAGATTCAAATTTGTAAGCAGAGAACGCTATGGCTTCTCTGATTGAAGCTTGTTGCAGACAACACAATCAACGTTAATATTTATTAATGATTAAATTTTGAATAAAAGGCCGCTCAATCGTTGTGCAGATCTTTCTTTTGGCTTGTTAATTTTGGCTAGTAAAAGCTGTTTAAAGCTTGTTTCTGTAGCAATCGTTGTACGTAGCACCAATATTTGTTCGTCGCCATTTTGGTTAAATATCAATGTTGGGTTTGGTTGAAACTTTTTTATTCGGGATCTTATTATTCTTTTATATTGTGTTGGTTTTTTTCTAGGCGAAAAAATTTAAATGCATTCATTTCAAAGGAATTGTTTACGGTTTAATAGTAACTATTTATTTAAAATTAGTTTGTTTTAATATGTTAAATACTTTCAGGACACGTTGGTTTGATTAACAGTTCGTCAGAGAAAATATCAGATCAAAACTTGGATGCTTTATCTACGGTACCAATTTGCACTACATCATCGCTGCTATCCACTTCTCCAACTTGCGCCTCTCTCACACCATCAGAGCTAACTTCTAGTCATTATCGGGTATGCTATTCCATATATGTGTTAAATGTGTTGTCTTAATGGTTGCTAAACGAAGCTAAAATCTTAACATGTCTGTTAGAAATGCGAGAAAAAAGTTATTGGAATAGGGCGATGCTCACTGAAATTCTTATTTTAACGTTGAGCAGAAAAGCTTGCACCTCATTGGCGATCAATTCTTATTGGCTGTTGGTATTATTTTTAATTCTACTTTTAAAATCCCATGATATCGCATTATGAGTTTACTTTTCGCGTGGATCTCAGCTATGTTCATGTGTGACTATTAACTGAAAATGCAAAGAAATACACTTTATAATTTATTCATGTGCTGCAGAAACGAGAACTAATGGAATATTGCACAATTCAGACTTCCAAAAGAAAGCAGGGACAGCGCAATATACAAATTTTAAGAACTACTATCCCTTGAAATTAAAAATGGTTTACTCTAGACCTCGTAAAGATCTAATGTAATATAAAAAGTTATAATGTAATCGGCAATTCTAGTTAATACTGAAAAGTGTATAATTATGCTGAAATCAGTCTGGTACATCCTATTTTGCCACATTTCTTACTCAAATATATAGTCATTAAATGGCGTAATACTGTGTCCTACTAATGAGTCGCCAGTAAGCACAAAACGAATGCGTAGCTTCATACTCTATGATCAATGCATTTATTTATTCCATTATTTGAATTAATCATTATCATTAGGTGTACACCCAATACACAATTAGATATATATATATATGCTATATATATATATATATATATATATATATATATATATATATATATATATTAGTTCTCCACAAACAGTATCTAAATGGCTGCTAACTTGTGAATTAGGTGTCGCACACCTAGTAAAAAATTATTTAAAATATGATCGGAATGTATACTCTCATATACACATTCGTTTCGCCCTTTACAGGCGACTCATCATTAGGTACCGGTACATTCTCCAATTTGAATGTGTAAACCTGCAGTAGTATAGCTAACATCATATAAAGTCTTCGACAACACGACTATAAAGCGAACTCATTATCTTATATATATATATATATATATATATATATATATATATATATATATATATATATTCCGCAAATAATTCGTATTCACTACGTTAAATGCATAAAACTTGAAATCAAATAATATTTATTTGTATCCCGTTATGGCCTAAATTGAGTCAGTTTCTGCCGTACTACAAGAAATTGAACACCTAACCTATCTTCCAATCCAGTTCTTGCTGGTTGTTTTTCTGAATAACACTGATGTCCGTTCACCACGTGTATACGAATAGCTATTAACAAATGTGTATCGTTGATCAATGTACTGAATGAACTCTCTTTGGACATTCTTTCTTGCTAAATCTTTCCTTTTTAGTAGTGCGTCGATGCTTTTTTCAAGTATCGAATATTTTAATCGCTTCCTTAAAATTAAAGAACAAACTTGATGTCGAAAATTAAATTTTTTCCTGGATTATTTAAATTTCTTTTAATAAAAACTAGTCATCCATGTATGCATCCATTTACACATGTGGTGAAGTCTTCTTCACAAACGGAAATTGCTTAATTTACTCTGCCAAAAGTGATAAAATGAAGCAATGAAAAACGGCTTCAGATTGAAGGGCCAAATGAGAACTCATCAATCAATGCCAATAAAAAGCTGCAACTGAAAATGTAAAGGATTTTACCTACCAACGAGTGCTATCAGTTGTCCCGCAAAAGAAAAAAGGCGGAAAATAACAATAAATGACAGCTCTGCGCAATGTTCAAATAAATTTAAGCATGACTTGATTGTCAAATTGTTTGTGGGATATATATATATATATATATATATGTATATATTCGACAGCAGAATAGCGGGATTTGTTATGCTAAACATATAGTAATGTTATAATTGTAATTCAGTAACTAGACTGGTTCTGTTTCTTTCTAAATTCCTCATTGCTTTTAGAATTTGTGTTGTTTTCATGTGAACTTGGGAGCATTTGGTTCATTCTTTAAACTGACCCACTGTGCCACCGAAGCCTAGCATAGCATTCAGTTCGCGGTTTTCCTTCAGATACAAATTGAAGTAAATTCAATAGAGTGAGACAGAGAGAGAAATATGGATATCTCCTATTTAAAAAAGTTAAGATTGAGCTCTGTATACGCTTTGGCTGAAATAAATCAGGCTGCAATATATTTGAATTTCTACAACGCCTCGTTAAAGGATAACTCCAGCCTGATTTGCATTTATGGGATTTTTCAATTTCCTTACAATATGCTAGAAACTTGCATTCGTGCAATCTCCACACGATTTCAAGTTTTCTTTCAGACTATTTGTATATGTATATTTACGACGAACTATTTGTTTGGCATGGTGTACTGTGTACTAATTTAATTAATACAGTATCATAAGGATATATCAAATTGCTTTTAGGTTACAGAACTCCACCTCAACTCTCGATGATAGTCTGTCAAGTAATTTAGTATTGTTAAATGACGAAATATCAGCTATTCTTAATACTTGGTACATCGGAAAATGTGTCATACTCTAACCTCAAGTGAGATTAGTTACCATATTTGCGTGGCAATTCTTGCATCATTAATCTAGTCGTGTCGTATTTATATATTATTGTTTATATCGCCGATTTTTGCCAGATTTCTTGTCCGGCGTTATAGTTTGTTTGGAACATAGCGCCGGCTCCTACGTGTGACTAGCTAGTAGGTACGAAAGTCAGACGTCATCTTTTTTCCCACTGACTTTACTATATTCTCCTAGTTCTATATGAATCAACTTGTTACTAGTGCAATAACCTGATTTCTTTTATGTTGAACATTTCGAGTGTCTTTCTTAACACTCCGATAATCTCACCAAACATAGACAATTACTATTGTATATAAAATCTTCGATTAAACTGGTTATCGCATTTTGGCTAGGTACACATGGTTTGTGATGTGACCTGTTGATAGATTGAAATGGAATTGGCGGGTTTTTCAATAAAACCGACCTTTATCTCTACCTTTGGGTATTTCTCTCACACACGAAGACAATTGCTAGCCGAAATATATTGCTGCAAATTTGTCAACGTTCTTTTAGATTCTATTACGCCAAGCTTAATACATTAAAAAGTGTACTGAACCTACAAATTCTTTAGCTTTAGTTATTAAACGCCTAGGCGATCGGCCCGCACCAGGTGATCGAAAACTCACGAATGAATCAGGAAAACTATTTTTCGAAGTAAGTGTTTTCTTTTCAAAAAATTGTGATATTTTGTACTGTTAAGTTTGTCTTTATAACTTTTCTGTTAAATTACATTCTATGAATTGCATTGCTGTTTGCTCATTAAAAGCTGATGAGCAGTAGATTTTTGTCGCCGTTCTATATAATGCGGTCCTTTTTCTTATTGTATTAGGCATTTTTGCTTCTCCATGCTTTAAGCTACCAATAATATCGTGTTTTAAATCCGCTTGTCTAGAAGTATGCCATTGATCAGACGGATAAACAGAGTCGTCGAACTTCAACTTCATCAACTCTCTCGTCAGCTTCAAGGAAACTATCTGTGGCTGGCGCCTACGAGCAAGGTAGGTAAAATTGTTAGCAATGGTTTACGTTTGCACGCAGATACGAGCCACGTCTATCTTTAATTGTTATCGACACTACTTAATTCCTTAACATGCATAACTTAGCATATTATCCGTATATTGTTGCTATAAGCTAAATATAGCCTAAGATTAGAAATAAAATCAATATGGTGGATCGTGGTTTTGCACTTATCCGGCTACTTCTCATAAGTAATCGGATTTTGGGACTTTGTTCTCTGCGCCACCACTGCCGCACACTATACACAATTTAAAGTCATATAATTTATGCTCAATAATATTTGATTTTCCTGACGGTATGCGGCAATTTTAAAACGATATCTGCGTTAAATATTTCTTTGTGAGTAAATAATCAATGAAGAACTATGCTATATTGGGAAATATCTACTAATGATCGACTACTCGGAGCAGTTCACTGATGCATACATCAGACCACATCCTATTCGTACCATGAGGATACCGTCAAACTGGTTCTCCTAAACTTACCATTTAGAGGCGACCTAAAGTCGGCAAGAATTGCAATTCGGTTAAATCAAATCACATAATTATTTCCCTAGTGAAAAAGTTAACATCATATTCAGCTCACAATAAATCATGAGGTTAAATGCCAAAAGTCAAATTCCAAAACTCTTCATATTCTGCAAATGTCCATCTATCTGCGACAGCGTATATATTGGAACTACAAAAAGAAAAAAATTCACCAGAATCCAACAACCTTTACCGGAGAAATTGATTCTAAAGTGCTTTGCAGCAAAATGGGCTATTTTCTGGTCTATATTTCAAATAGTTCACCTAGCCAATTTAACAAATTTATCAGTTCCACACAAAGAGAATTCCGATAAATTACTCTACATATACGAAGCACTTTATATAAAACAACAGGTACCTGGCCTAAAATTTCATAAGTTCCCCCAACATGGTATTTTCTCGATTGGCCACGAATCACAGATACAAATTACTATTTACTTAAAGCCATGCGAGCCAAAACAACCATTAGCAAAACACTGAATTAAAAACATCTGCGTAAACAGCATCAATATCATAATAAATTGTGATATACTATAATTATATATATATATATATATATATATATATATATATATATATATATAAGCATATATAATATACCCACCTTTTGACTTGGCTTTTCTTTGCACCTATGAGTATTAAACAGAGTTGCCACTTTATGATCGATAAATCTTTATAATTGACTATCAGAAAGGCCCACTGTCTTCCACTGTAGTACTTTTAATAAATTTAATCTGGAATCATTTTGCGAATGTGTTTATGTTGGTCAGATTTGTGCTACTTAGTGAAGTTTGTTTTGTGTTTTAATAAATCTGAAGTAACCTTCATTCCCCTATACATATATATGTATGTATGAACTTACAAACACATGCGTTACTTTATTTTTTGTATCATTGCTGTAAGACTTTTAGCACTCGTGTTAGTTTTCAAATTCGTGTATGTTTTAAAGGTGAAAACATTGTGTATGTTTTAAAGGTGAAAACATTGTGTACGTTAGTAATGGATTGTTAAACGTACATAACTGTTTGTGTATGCCTCTAGGTATTCGAGAGCGTAGGTAATATTGCAAATTATGTTACGTGATATTTATTTAATACCCTATTTTTGAATGGTGTGCGCAATATTGTATTTTCTCTTTTTGTCCACATCTTCACTTAGCATATTCGCCGATTGTATGTTCTTTAGCCTTTATTTATTTTCCTTCTCAGTACTAAACAAATGTGATGTTTTACACATGTCTTCGTATGTATGTTTGCATTTAGGTACAAATTGATATGTATTCAGTGACGAACATAGACAAACACAGACATTGAAAGGCAAACTTGACCTAAAAATTTACTTGGAATTGTTCGCGTATAGCAAAGGAATTTATACTTCTGCCAGTAAACTGAACTGATCATATGCGATACGATAAATGAAGCATTGCGTTGTCATTTAAAAAAATCTTACTTCGGGGCTTAGCCTTTCATTATATCTTCAGTTACCTATCATTTACAATGAATTAGGGAAGGTGGAAAATGTTGTTATTTAAATTAGGGCCGTGACCTTGAAATAAAAACTAATCCTGTTTTATTGATTCTAATTTTTAGCAGTTTCAAAATAAAATTGCCTCTATTTATCCACGTGAATCTTCAGTAAATTGCATAATATGAATGATTTCTGGTTAGATTTGCAAGTATCCGTTTTTTATGCAAGATTTCGATCTTGATATATATACTCCTCACCAATTATGTGCATGCATTTATCAATATAAACTAAGTAATTTATGGAGCAGAAAAGACAGTTCATCCAGTAGACCGTTTTTGTCCTTATTGGGAGCTCATCACATACTGTATAGATTTTTCCACGGATAGAGCTCGATCCTGAGCACGTCTGCATCTGAATCTGGTGCTCTACCCACTGAGCTACCGTGTCAAACATTACACACCATTTACAATTATATACTAACTAAAGTTTCTTGACTAAATGCAATTGTTCTGCGGTAGGATGTCTCAGTGGTTAGAGCACCAGATTCCGATGCAGACGTTCCCAGGATCGAGTTCTGTCCGCGGTGACTGCTAGGTAGTACGTGATTAGCTCTCAATAAGGACAAAACTGGTCTTCTCGATGAAATGTCTTTTCTAATCTATAAAATAAATAGTTTATACTGACAAATGCATGTACATAATTGGTAAGGTGTTTATATCAAGATTGCAACGTTGCATAAACAACGGGTACTTGCAAATCTAACCAGAACTCAGTCATATTATGCAACTTACTGAAGATTCACGTGGATAAATAGAGGCAATTTAATTTTGAAATTGCTAAAAATTGGAATCAAGCAAACAGGATTAGTTTTTTCAAGTATGTATTAGGTGTTGCGAAGCTAGTAACAAATTAGTTCAGTTGTGACCAGAAGGATAAACCAAAGGCAGCATGAACGGAAAGTATAATCTCATGCACATTCGTTTCGTGCTTACTGGCGACTCATCAGTAGGAGCCGGTATTACGCCCTTTAACCACTATATATTTGGTAGAAGAATGTGGAATAATAGGACGGTACAATCTCCTAGACGAATGTGTAAACCTGTAATAGTGAAGCTAACATAATCTAAAGTCAACGACAATACGACTTCAATGCTAACTCACACTATATAATATATATACCGAGTCTGTAAAGGATACTAACACTATGGCTATTGTGTTAGTAACTGATACCTTTTTTGAAATCGATGAGTACCGGATACTCAACACTATGGTTTCCGAGTCGGTACATGATACCAACCTGATGGATATAAATTTATGCTAAAGTTCACCCAAATTGAGAATTACAACAATTTCCGAACACCTGTTACTCCAGTTAAACCATACACTCTGGCCTTCATCGATATCAGTTATCACATTTCGTGGTAAGCATGACATCATTCAATTCAATATATTACAGTTAAATACTGTTTGTTGCGAAGAGCTAATATATATGCAAGTATGTATTAGGTTTTGCGAACCTAGTAACAAATTAGTTCAGTTGTGACCAGAAGGATAAACCAAAGGCAGCATGAACGGAAAGTATAATCTCATGCACATTCGTTTCGTGCTTACTGGCGACTCATCAGTAGGAGCCGGTATTACGCCCTTTAACCACTATATATTTGGGTGAGGAATGTGGGATAATAGGACCAGACTCAACAAAAATTCGATCGGATTGGCAACAATCTGAAGAGGAAAAAACATCTGCACATACGGCGACAGAGCCGCATATCTAAATTTGATTTCCATATATATTCAATGCGGTTTTATCTTCGATAGTCAGTTTGCCGTCGTACTCTGATGATGATCAAGGAAGGTCGAAACGCGTCAGTGCGTTGCGGCTGGCGGTAGTTTTGTTATGTTGTTCGACGACTGGTTAAATACAATGGGATTGGTGTTTACTGCAAGCTCGCAAACTTGATTTAAATAATTGTTACCACCACCCGCACAATCATTTATTGTTAAATTGTATTTCCTAATACATTTTAAATGATAGGTGACGAAAGATAAAATGAAAGGCTAAACCTCCAAGTTTGATTTTTTTTAAATGACAACGCAATGCTTCATTTACCGTATCGCATCTGATCATTTCAGTTTACTGGCAGAAGTGTAATTTCCTTTACTATACGCGAACAATACCAAGTACATTTTTAGGTCAAATTGGCCTTTCAAGGTATGTGTTTGTTTACGTTCGTCACTGAATACATATCAGTTTGTGCCTAAATACAAACACACATACGGAAACATGTGTAACGCATCACATTTGTTTAGTATTGAGAAGGGAAAAAATAAAGGCTAAAGAACATACAATCTGCGAATATGCTAAGTGAAGGTGTGGACAAAAAGAGAAAATGCAATATTGCGCACACCATTCAAAAATAGGTTATTAAATAAATATCGCGTTACATAATCTGCAATATAACACACACTCGAACATGTATGTACATAATGTATCAGGCTTTTATATCAAGATCTCAACCTTGATTAAAGTAATTGTTATCATCGCCTGCGCAAACAATGTTCGTTTTATCCATTGATTGTGTTATAATGCGTGTTCAGCGTGGACGATAATCTTGTGAATTTTGAAATTGACCTTCAAAACGATGTACTAGCTCTAATTGTATTCACAATTTAGGCAATATAGATAACAATTTTAATCACAAAATTTAAATTATGGTCTCAGTATCTTCGCCAATTTCAAACAAATAAGGGACCCTCACTTCGTAATATAATTCGTGTTTATAGGGCAATCTTATGCTCAGTTTTTTCTTTACGCTGATGATTTGAAGATATCATGCTATTATCATTTAAATTTGTATAACTATAACTCTTACTAGACAAACGTGCTGCATTGATCATTTATTCAGATTTCACTCGGCGTGACTTCTACTACAATTATTCTTTTGCATATTCGATTATTTTTTGGGAAGTGAACAGGTGGTTGGTCCTGGGCTCGTTTATACTCTGCATTTTGGCATGACGTATGGAAGGATAAGTGGGAATTTATAATTATTAACGTTTTGGCTTTCTTCAATATAGCCTCTCGTATGTACATACTTTGTCCCACATTAATCCGAAATTTCTTATTTGTGTTTTTATCGCCTTATAATTGGAGTACTTTTGTGTCTATTAGTCTCACAGCCTTTCGAATTCCTTTAAAATTCCATCGTGGAATTCCGATACTGGAATTAAAAAACAGCTAATAATTTTCAAAATAAAGTTTACGAGCTTGATAGAAGCACCAATGTATGTAGGACTTCAAGTGGCAAGAGACGCTTATCTATGTTTGCGTTTCTTATATATTCATTCACCAATCAGTTTTCCGTCGTGCTCTGACGATAATCATGGAAGATCGACTCGCGTTACTTCGTGTGAATGACAGTTTTTCTGTTTCGCGACTGGTTATATGAAACTCACAGTCTTAATTTAACGTAGAGTTATCACCATCCGCGCAATCAATGAACATTTCTCCCCTAAGTTGATCTCATGCCAGTTTTGTTTGTGACTTTCGGCTGTAATTCTACGACAGTCGCTGGATTCTTGGTTTCCTTGTTATATACATATATATATATATATATATATATATATATATATATGTGGGTGTGGGTGTGGGTGTGTTTCTGATTTCAGATTAAATGCTAGGTCGAAGCGTAGTTATAAAATATAATGCTTAATTATTAGTTAAAGTTGTATTCAGTGATGCATACAAAGAGACACACATGCGCAAGCTGCATATCTATAAACTAATATCTGGAACTAAATTCTCAGAAGAAAGGTAAATTTAAGCAGATAAATTAACGTGTCAGTACTTGTGACTAACGCGAGTTCTGATAATCTGTGCAACTGGTTAAATGGGCGTAATTGATGCTAATGGCAATCTTGTGTAACTACTGCTTTTAGCGGAAATCTACCATTTTAATGACATTTTTTGTTATAGATGGAATTGACTAATTGCCTTGTACTTGTTTTGCGAAAATATTTTTTACATCTACTGTTTAATTTTAATCCGCCAGTCTGTCTGATTTTCTTCAAATTCTATTTCGATTGGCTTTTTATTTTGTTTACCGGTATTCAAATTTCATTCTGTGTAATTCCCGTCTGTAGTAATCCAAAGTTACGCTTTTGACGTGTATACGTCGTCTACCAGATAAGTGGCTAACCAAACCAACTAAGTGAGCAAACGGATGGTGTTCCATAGTAACATTGGAATTTAAAAAGTTATATAACCGGCAAACAGAGGTTTCTTTCTATTCAGTGCACTCATCAGTGTTAGCTAGGACTGCCACCAAGACTTTATTCAATGATAAACCAGGTAACGCATTGTGATATCTACTAGAGCATCGTGTTTTGTCAGTGCCACATTATTCAAATAAGAGGAATTAGACAGTTATTTCATAGGCCGATATTACATTGAAACACAGGAATTTTTTTTGTATACTTATTTAAATCAATGGTGCAATCTTGATGTTAACACCAGTCTCATTTTATGCATACATTTGTCAATATAAGCTAAGCATTGCACGATGTAGATGGGTTTCGTTCTTATTGGGAACTCTTCACATATTGCCCAATATTCGCCGCGGACATGGCTCGAATCTGGGCATGTCTGCCTCAACTTATGTTATTTAGTCGTACCGACAACATTATTGTCGAACTGCCTCATGTTCAGCTTCAATACACAAAGTGTTAAGCAGGTACAGCCGAAATGAAAGCATAAGTATCTGAATTTGAGAATCAATAAAGGCTACTGGAAGAAATTTTGATCGCTGTATTAGTTTATGCGTCTTGAGTCGTTAGATGACAACAGTCATGATTCATTCATTAAAATTTTCGAATTTTGTGTCAAATATCATTATTGTATTTAGATGTGTAAATGTTGTTTAACGTAGTTATTAGCCAGCCGTTGTCCATGGCTTACATTTAAAAAAAACTTAGCTTTAAAGACTAACATCTGGAAAATGTTTCGACCCTATTAACCAACGCAACAGAGATAACCAGAGATTGTACCTTACCGTTGGTCTGATGGTTGTATGTCTTTATGACTCGCTTGACTATACTCGTGGCGCAAAAGTACTATACGATGTTCTCATATCAGGCAGGCCGATGTTGAGAGGTCAGAATAACACAGTCTCTGTCCCCTTTCAGGAACAGGGATCTATCATTTATTTGTAGCCAAAACAGAACGATAAATTTCATGATTTTGCAGCAATGAATCATCAATAATTTGTATGGGTGTAATGCTTTTATCGATCGGTTGTAGTATAATTGCGAAATGATCCTTGTTAGTTAGTTTATTGTCGTGATAAGGGAAGATCGAATTGTCTGTGCGTGTAATTGATGATAATTTTGGCTATGCCGTGCAACTGAATATAAATTGATATTATTATTCAGCGTGTCCGCAAATTTGATTTAAATAATTAGTTAAAGCTCACTGCTATTCCTCTACTTCACTTTGTCTAAAACGGAAAAAGTTTAGTAGAAGGTAGTTAGTCGTCGACTAAGATTCATTTAAACAATTGCTGAATGTATGATGGTATCTATGTAAATCTGTCTATTCATGCCAGTATTTGTTCATCTGTGTATACCTACTTGTATGCGTGCATGCATGTATGCATTTACTTATATATATATATATATATATATATATATATATATATATATATATATATATATATATATGTAAGTATTCATTAGTGTATTTATATATTTGTTTGTGTATTGAAGTATGTATGCTTCTTTTTGTATGTATATATCTATGCATATGTGCATGTATATATGGATACATATATTTAAGTATTTATTTATGTATACTTGTATTTTTATATTTATGTATGTTTTATGCGTGTATGTAGTATGCACTTATGTATTTGTGTGTTCATGTATGTGTGTATGCTTGTATGCCTGTATGCCTGTTTTTATATATACATGCATGGGTGTAGGTTTTCGTGCGTGTCTACATATATATACTTGTATGTATGTTTGTATGTGTTCATATATTAATGAATGGACGGACGTATTTATGTATATATGAAATTATGTGATTTTGTATGCATGTATATATGTGTGTTTGGTTTTATGTATGCGTGTACTTATTTATGTGTGTTTGTATGTTTGTATGTTTATATGTATGAATATGTATATATATTTATATATGCTTGTAGTTATTTATGCATGAATTCATGCATGCACGAATCTATGTATGTATGCATATATGTGAGAATTTACGTCTGTGCGTATATATATTTACACATAAGTATGTAAGCATGTATTCATTGTGAATGTATTTATGTATGTATGTACCTATGTGTGAATGTTTTTATTTATGTATGTGTGAATTTATTCATGTACGATTTTTGCTGGCAATGTTTGAGTTTGTGTACGTGATTATTTGTATCCGTATGTAATAGTCTTGATTCCTGTATGTTTTTTAAGTCTTTTATGAATGCACTCCTTTTAGTGTAAAACGCTGCAATTATAGACCAATTTCCTTCCAAAGCATCTGACATTTTATTCTCAAACAAATACGCGTATATGCGTGCAAGCGTAAACACTGAACTAATGAGGACATATTTCTTGAAATAGAATTTTCTTAGCCATGAGTCATCATTTTTATTCGTGCTAATGTGTAATTTCTGATATTTTGATTTCATGTTGATTTGGAAAATAGCTGACTGGAAATTTTGCTGTCAAATTGACATTTGGCTAGCATTTCATAGCTAACCCAATCGAATTGTTCAGTATTTTTTATTTAAGAAGTTATGGTACAAATGTAAACCAAAACCTGATCATGTTGAAGTTGGAAATTGTTCTCGCTCTCTGACTTTCTTTTTCTCTCTAAGTAGAAATGTCATTCTCACGTTTATTCTATGATTACATTTTCTATTTCACATAAGCTAGATGTAAAACAAAAGTAATTTTAAATAATGTATTGAGGCTAATTTGGCTGTTTTCATTCTGATTTTGCTCGCTGTGCGTCTCAATTTGGTGTCTAAGTCTCTCATTTATTCAGACTTATGATCATTTTGCTTAATCTAAATAATTTGATTGTTTTCTGGTTATTTATTGCTGAATTTCTCATGCATGTTTTGTTAAAACTGAAATTGGGTATTTTTTAAATTCTGAATTGTTTACTCCCCTTTATCATCCAAACAAGATGTGCATGTAACTATGTAACCTCATTGGCGCACGCGAATTATGCTTATTGGCCAGTCATTATTGGGATCCGATGCCACACATGAGCTCATGTTTTAATTGATCTGGTGATGCGGAACATAGTTATTTTTCTGACTTGTCTTAATCAATTGCATAATCTTATTTTACAATACGGCCGACTCCCAAAAATGATACCGCGCGTCGATTAAGTTCAATTACGTAAAGTCTGACTGAGCGAAGGAAAATCGTAGACTCGTGGTGTTAACGAACTCCAAACTAAGCAGAAAAGTAAAATAAATAGCATTGAAATACACTATATGTACAGCTTTAAAACAGTCTATTATTCTGGAAATTTATTTTCTAATCAAACAGGAAAAAATGAACCCTTAGATAAGGCCGGAGTGCATGAAATTTTATGCAAAATCTGTAACCTCATGTATGTTGGTGAAATCATACTCTAATCAAGGTAAGAAGAGGAGAGCAAGGCTTTGCATGTAAGTTCATATTTGTTTCTAGATCTGATTTTGCCTGTCATTAATTGGAGACTAAACAGCATTAATTTGTATGGTTGTAAACGCATAGCGATATGCAGTCGTGACAGAATGACGAGACTGATTAAGGGATCTACCTCACACGAAAGAAAACTGTGGATACTCTAAATGTGACGATCGCACTGCGCAAATCCATACAGCAACGTTCATGTTTTTGGCTTTTTGTATCTATTAATTGGAATACTTATTAATGAACTTTTGTCTTAATTTTCCCCTTTCCTTACAATATTAACTCCTTATTTAGGTTTTTTGTGGGGCCTTCATTATTTTATTTCGTGCCTTGTTTAAACCTTTTATTTTACTAAAGTTCGATCACTTACTCGGATATGATTTTATTAGTTTTATATTTTAATTACCTTACTCCTTATCACGTGGCAAGAACGAAAAAATAGTCTGAGGCGTGCAAAGGATATTATAACATCCAGTTACTGAAGTTTCACTTGGATGGATGTACATGTGTATGCAATTATATTTAACTGAATACTCACCAATTATATATACGCACACACGCAGATATATATATATATATATATATATATATATATATATATATTCAATTGAAGTTCATTGGCAAGATTTGCTATTTTATATTGTTTAATGTCTATCGAAAGTACTTATGCGTACTACCCCGTTGTTTCAAATTAATTCAAAAACGACACGATGCAAGATCAGGTATGAATTGTTGGAACTTTAGGTCTCAAGCTATCTAGAAAAGTATTTATCTAAACGAAAAACTAACCAAAATATGATCACACAATAATTGCTTTAAAACATAATTTGTTATATAACAGAAAATGGCATACAATGCGCGACATCCGTTGTGTAGATAAAGAATTGTGTAGATCTGAATTGAATTCTCTTGGTTTGAATCCAGGCCGCAGCAATTCTGGAAACTAATAATGATTGCTGAATTATGACAAACCAGTCTAGATGATTTAAACAATAATTGATTGCGCGGGTGGTGGTAACAATTCTTTAAATCAAGTTTGCGTGCTTGGAGTAAACACCAATCCCATTGTATTTAAACAGTCATCGAACAACATAACAAAACTACCGCCAGCTGCAACGCACTGACGCGTTTCGACCTTCCATGATCATCATCAGGGTACGACGGCAAACTGACTATCGAGGATCAAACCGCATTGAATATATATGCAAATCAAATTTAGATATGCGGCTCTCACCTCTAGCAGTCTTGCATACATTGAACTTGACTGGAATTGCCGGCTGCACAATTTCTATGCAGTCACGAACATTAACTGTTTGCAGCTTTCGCCACATATACATATATAGGCAATACAATTTAAACAATAATTGATTGCGCGGGTGGTGGTAACAATTCTTTTAATCAAGTTTGCGAGCTTGAAGTAAACACCAATCCCATTGTATTTAACCAGTCGTCGAACAACATAACAAAACGACCGCCAGGCGCAACGCACTGACGCGGTTCGACCTTCCATGATCATCATCAGAGTACGACGGCAAACTGACTATCGAGGATCAAACCGCATTGAATATATATGGAATCAAATTTAGATAGGCGGCTCTCACCTCTAGCAGTCTCGCATACATTGAACTTGACTGGAAATGTCGGCTGCACAATTTCTATGCAGACACGAACATTAACTGTTTGCAGCTTTCGCCACATATACATATATAGGCAATACAATTTAAACAATAATTGATTGCGCGGGTGGTGGTAACAATTCTTTAAATCAAGTTTGCGTGCTTGAGTTAAACACCAATCCCATTGTATTTAACCAGTCATCGAACAACATAACAAAACTACCGCCAGCTGCAACGCACTGACGCGTTTCGACCTTCATGATCATCATCAGAGTACGACGGCAAACTGACTATCGAGGATCAAACCGCATTGAATATATATGGAAATCAAATTTAGATATACGGCTCTCACCTCTAGCAGTCTTGCATACATTGAACTAGACTGGAAATGTCGGCTGCACAATTTCTATGCAGTCACGAACATTAACTGTTTGCAGCTTTCGCTACATATAAACATATCAATTATTGTTTTATTGTATTGCTTATATGTTTATATGTAGCGAAAGCTGCAAACAGTTAATGTTCGTGACTGCATAGAAATTGTGCAGCCGACATTTCCAGTCAAGTTCAATTTATGCGAGACTGCTAGAGGTGAGAGCCGCATATCTAACATTGATTTCCATATATATTCAAAGGGGTTTGATCCTCGATAGTCAGTTTGCCGTCATACTCTGATGATGATGGAAGGTCGAAAAGTGTCAGTGCGCTGCGGCTGGCGGTAGTTTTGTTATGTTGTTCGATGACTGGTTAAATACAATGGGATTGGTGTTTACTTCAAGCACGCAAACTTGATTTCAAGAATTGTTACCACCACCCGCGCAATCAATTATTGTTTAAATTGTATTGCCTATATATATATGAGGCGAAAGTTGCAAACATTTAATTTTCGTGACTGCATAGAAATTGTGCAGCCGACATTTCCAGTCAAGTTCAATGTATGAAAGACTGCTAGAGGTGAGAGCCGCATATCTAAATTTGATTTCCATATATATTCAATGCGGTTTGATCCTCGATAGTCGGTTTGCCGTCGTACTCTGATGATGATCATGGAAGGTCGAAACGCGTCAGTGCGTTGCAACTGGCGGTAGTTTTGTTATGTTGTTCGATGACTGGTTAAATACAATGGGATTGGTGTTTACTTCAAGCACGCAAACTTGATTTAAAGAATTGTTACACCACCCGCGCAATCAATTATTGTTTAAATTGTATTGCCTATATATGTATATGTGGCGAAAGCTGCAAACAGTTAATATTCGTGACTGCATAGAAATTGTGCAGCCGACATTTCCAGTCAAGTTCAATGTATGCAAGACTGCTAGAGGTGAGAGCCGCATATCTAAATTTGATTTCCATATATATTCAATACGGTTTGATCCTCGATAGTCAGTTTGCCGTCGTACTCTGATGATGATCATGGAAGGTCGAAACGCGTCAGTGCGTTGCAGCTGGCAGTAGTTTTGTTATGTTGTTCGATGACTGGTTAAATACAATGGGATTGGTGTTTGCTTCAAGCACGCAAACTTGATTTAAAGAATTGTTACCACCACCCGCGCAATCAATTATTGTTTTAATTGTATTGCCTATATATGTATATGTGGTGAAAGCTGCAAACAGTTAATGTTCGTGACTGCATAGAAATTGTGCAGCCGACATTTCCAGTCAAGTTCAATGTATGCAAGACTGCTAGAGGTGAGAGCCGCATATCTAAATTTGATTTCCATATATATTCAATGCGGTTTGATCCTCGATAGTCAGTTTGCCGTCGTACTCTGATGATGATCATGGAAGGTCGAAACGCGTCAGTTCGTTGCAGCTGGCGGTAGTTATGTTACCTTGTTCGATGACTGGTTAAATACAATGGGATTGGTGTTTACTTCAAGCACGCAAACTTGATTTAAAGAATTGTTACCACCACCCGCGCAATAAATTATTGTTTAAATTGTATTGTCTATATATGGATATGTGGCGAAAGCTGCAAACAGTTAATGTTCGTGACTGCATAAAGTTTGTGCAGCCGACATTTCCAGTCTAGTTCAATATATGCAAGACTGCTAGAGGTGAGAGCCGCATAAATAAATTTGATTTCCATATATATTCAATGCGGTTTGATCCTCGATAGCGAGTTTGCCGTCGTACTCTGATGATGATCATGGAAGGTCGAAACGCGTCAGTGCGTTGCAGCTGGCGACAGTTTTGTTATGTTGTTCGATGACTGTTTAAATACAATGGGATTGGTGTTTACTTCAAGCACGCAAACTTGATTTAAAGAATTGTTACCACCACCCGCGCAATCAATTATTGTTTAAATTGTATTGCCTATATATATATGTGGCAAAAGCTGCAAACAGTTAATGTTCGTGACTGCATAGAAATTGTGCAGCCGACATTTCCAGTCAAGTTCAATGTATGCAAGACTGCTAGAGGTGAGAGCCGCATATCTAAATTTGATTTCCATATATATTCAATGCGGTTTGATCCTCGATAGTCAGTTTGCAGTCGTACTCTGATGATGATCATGGAAGGTCGAAACGCGTCAGTGCGTTGCAGCTGGCGGTAGTTTTGTTATGTTGTTCGATGACTGGTTAAATACAATGGGATTGGTGTTTACTTCAAGCACGCAAACTTGATTTAAAGAATTGTTACCACCACCCGCGCAATCAATTATTGTTTAAATTGCATTGCCTATATATGTATATGTGGCGAAAGCTGCAAACAGTTAATGTTCGTGACTGCATAGAAATTGTGCAGACGACATTTCCAGTAAAGTTCAATGTATGCGAGACTGCTAGAGGTGAGAGCCGCATATCTAAATTTGATTTCCATATATTCAATGCGGTTTGATCCTCGATAGTCAGTTTGCCGTCGTACTCTGATGATGATCATGGAAGGTCGAAACGCGTCAGTGCGTTACAGCTGGCGGTAGTTTTGTTATGTTGTTCGATGACTGGTTAAATACAATGGGATTGGTGTTTACTTCAAGCACGCAAACTTGATTTAAAGAATTGTTACCACCAGCCGCGCAATCAATTATTGTTTAAATTGTATTGCCTATATATGTATATGTGGCGAAAGCTGCAAACAGTTAATGTTCGTGACTGCATAGAAATTGTGCAGCCGACATTTCCAGTCAAGTTCAATGTATGCAAGACTGCTAGAGGTGAGAGCCGCATATCTAAATTTGATTTCCATATATATTCAATGCGGTTTGATCCTTGATAGTCAGTTTGCCGTCGTACTCTGATGATGATCATGGAAGGTCGAAACGCGTCAGTGCGTTGCAGCTGGCGGTAGTTTTGCTATGTTGTTTGATGACTGGTTAAATACAATGGGATTGGTGTTTACTTCAAGCACGCAAACTTGATTTAAAGAATTTTTACCTCCACACGAGCAATAAATTATTGTTTCAATTGTATTGCCTATATATGGATATGTGGCGAAAGCTGCAAACAGTTAATGTTCGTGACTGCATAGAGTTTGTGCAGCCGACATTTCCAGTCAAGTTCAATGTATGCAAGACTGCTAGAGGTGAGAGCCGCATACCTAAATTTGATCTCCATATATATTCAATGCGGTTTGATCCTCGATGGTCAGTTTGCCGTCGTACTCTGATGATGATCATGGAAGGTCGAAACGCGTCAGTGCGTTGCAGCTGGCGGTAGTTTTGTTATGCTGTCCGATGCCTGGTTTACTACAATGGGATTGGTGTTTACTTCAAGCACGCAAACTTAATTTAAAGAATTGTTACCACCACCCGCGCAATCAATTATTGTTTAAATTGTATTGCCTATATATGTATATGTGGCGAAAGCTGCAAACAGTTAATGTTCGTGACTGCATAGAAATTGTGCAGCCGACATCTCCAGTCAAGTTCAATGTATGCAAGACTGCTAGAGGTGAGAGCCGCATATCTAAATTTGATTTACATACTAATGCGGTTTGATCCTCGATAGTCAGTTTTCCGTCGTACTCGATGATGACGGGTCGAACGCGTCAGTGATTGCAGCTTACAGGTGTTATGTTGTTGATGACTACAATGGGATTGGTGTTTACCAAGCTCGCAAACTTGATTTAAAGCACTGTTACCACCACCCGCGCAATCAATTATTGTTAAATGGTATTGTCTATATATGTATATGTGGCGAAAGCTGCAAACAGTTAATGTTCGTGACTGCATAGAAATTGTGCAGCCGACATTTCCGGTCAAGTTCAATGTATGCAAGACTGCTAGAGGTGAGAGCCGCATATCTAAATTTGATTTCCATATATATTCAATGCGGTTTGATCCTCGATAGTCAGTTTGCCGTCGTACTCTGATGATGATCATGGAAGGTCGAAACGCGTCAGTGCGTTGCAGCTGGCGGTAGTTTTGTTATGTTGTTCGATGACCGGTTAAATACAATGGGATTGGTGTTTACTTCAAGCTCGCAAACTTGATTTAAAGAATTGTTACCACCACCCGCAATCAATTATTGTTTAAATTGTATTGCCTATATATGGATATGTGGCGAAAGCTGCAAACAGTTAATGTTCGTGACTGCATAGAATTTGTGCAGCCGACATTTCCAGTCAAGTTCAATTTATGCAAGACTGCTAGAGGTGAGAGCCGCATATCTAAATTTGATTTCCATATATATTCAATGCGGTTTGATCATCGATAGTCAGTTTGCCGTCGTACTCTGATGATGATCATGGAAGGTCGAAACGCGTCAGTGCGTTGCAGCTGGCGGTACTTTTGTTATGTTGTTCGTAGACTGGTTATATAAAAAGGGGTTGGTGTTTACTTCAAGCTCGCAAACTTGATTTAAAGCATTGTTACCACCACCCGCGCAATCAATTATTGTTAAATTGTATTGTCTATATATGTATATGTGTCGAAAGCTGCAAACAATTAATGTTCGTGACTGCATAGAAATTGTGCAGCCGACATTTCCAGTCAAGTTCAATGTATGCAAGACTGCTAGATGTGAGAGCCGTATATCTAAATTTGATTTCCATATATATTCAATGCGGTTTGATCCTCGATAGTCAGTTTGCCGTCGTACTCTGATGATGATCATGAAGGTCGAAACGCGTCAGTGCGTTGCAGCTGGCGGTAGTTTTGTTATGTTGTTCGATGACTGGTTAAATACAATGGGATTGGTGTTTACTTCAAGCACGCAAACTTGATTTAAAGAATTGTTACCACTACCCGCGCAATCAATTATTGTTTAAATTGTATTGCCTATATTTGTATACGTGGCGAAAGCTGCAAATAGTTAATGTTCGTGACTGCATAGAAATTGTGCAGCCGACATTTCCAGTCATGTTCAATGTATGCAAGACTGCTAGAGGTGAGAGCCGCATATCTAAATTTGATTTACATATATATTCAATGCGGTTTGATACTCGATAGTCAGTTTGCCGTCGTACTCTGATGATGATCATTGAAGGTCGAAACGCGTCAGTGCGTTGCAGCTGGCGGTAGTTTTGTTATGTTGTTCGATGATTGGTTAAATACAATGGGATTGGTGTTTACTTCAAGCACGCAAACTTGATTTAAATAATTGTTACTACCACCCGCGCAATCAACTATTGTTTAAATTGTATTGCCTATATATGTCTATGTGGCGAAAGCTGCAAACAGTTAATGTTCGTGACTGCATAGAAATTGTGCAGCCGACATTTCCGGTCAAGTTCAATGTATGCGAGACTGCTAGAGGTGAGAGCCGCATATCTAAATTTGATTTCCATATATATTCAATGCGGTTTGTTCCTCGATAGTCAGTTTGCCGTCGTACTCTGATGATGATCATGGAAGGTCAAAACGCGTCAGTGCGTTGTAGCTGGCGGTAGTTTTGTTATGTTGTTCGATGACTGGTTAAATACAATGGGTTTGGTGTTTACTTCAAGCACGTAAACTTGATTTAAAGAATTGTTACCACCACCCGCGCAAAAAATTATTGTTTAAATTGTATTGCCTATATATGTATATGTGGCGAAAGCTGCAAACAGTTAATGTTTGTGACTGCATATAAATTGTGCAGCCGACATTTCCAGTCAAGTTCAATGTATGCAAGACTGCTAGACGTGAGAGCTGCATATCTAAATTTGATTTCCATATATATTCAATGCGGTTTGATCCTCGATAGTCAGTTTGCCGTCGTACTCTGATGATGATCATGGAAGGTCGAATCGCGTCAATGCGTTGCAGCTGGCGGTAGTTTTGTTATGTTGTTCGATGCCTGGTCAAATACAATGGGATTGGTGTTTACTTCAAGCACGCAAACTTGATTTAAAGAATTGTTACCACCACCCGCGCAATCAAATATTGTTTAAATTGTATTGCCTATATATGTATATGTGGCGAAAGCTGCAAACAGGTAATGTTCGTGACTGCATAGAAATTGTGCAGCCGACATTTCCAGTCAAGTTCAATGTATACGAGACTAGTAGAGGTGAGAGCCGTATATCTAAATTTGATTTCCATATATATTCAATGCGGTTTGATCCTCGATAGTCAGTTTGCCGTCGTACTCTGATGATGATCATGGAAGGTCGAAACGCGTCAGTGCTTTGCAGCTGGCGGTAGTTTTGTTATGTTGTTCGATGACTGGTTAAATACAATGGGATTGGTGTTTACTTCAAGCACGCAAACTTGATTTAAAGTATTGTTACCACCACCCGCGCAATCAATTATTGTTTAAATTGTATTGCCTATATATGTATATGTGGCGAAAGCTGCAAACAGTTAATTTTCGTGACTGCATAGAAATTGTGCAGCCGACATTTCCAGTCAAGTTCAATGTATGCGAGACTGCTAGAGGTGAGAGCCGCATATCTAAATTTTATTTCCATATATATTCGATGCGGTTTGATCCTCGCTAGTCAGTTTGCCGTCGTACTCTGATGATGACCATGGAAGGTCGAAACGCGTCAGTGCGTTGCAGCTGGCGGTAGTTTTGTTATGTTGTTCGACGACTGGTTAAATACAATGGGATTGGTGTTTACTTCAAGCTCGCAAACTTGATTTAAAGAAATGTTACCACCACACACGCAATCAATTATTGTTTAAATTGTATTGCCTATATATGTATATGTGGCGAAAGCTGCAATCAGTTAATGTTCGTGACTGCATAGAAATTGTGCAGCCGACATTTCCAGTCAAGTTCAATGTATGCAAGACTGCTAGATGTGAGAGCCGCATATCCAAATTTGATTTCCATATATATTAAATGCTGTTTGATCCACGATATTCAGTTTTCCGTCGTACTCTGATGATTTTCATGGAAGGTGGAAACGCGTCAGTGCGTTGCAGCTGGCGGTAGTTTTGTTATGTTGTTCGATGACTGGTTAAATACAATGGGATTGGTGTTTACTTCCAGCACGCAAACTTGATTTAAAGAATTGTTACCACCACCCGCGCAATCAATTATTGTTTAAATTGTATTGCCTATATATGTATATGTGGCGAAAGCTGAAAACAGTTAATGTTCGTGACTGCATAGAAATTGTGCAGCCGACATTTCCAGTCAAGTTCAATGTATGCGAGACTGCTAGAGGTGAGGGCCGCATGTCTAAATTTGATTTCCGTATATATTCAATGCGGTTTTGATCCTCGATAGTCAGTTTGCCGTCGTACTCTGATGATGATCATGGAAGGTCGAAACGCGTCAGTGTGTTGCAGCTGGCGGTAGTTTTGTTATGTTGTTCGATGACTGGTTAAATACAATGGGATTGGTGTTTACTTCAAGCACGCAAACTTGATTTAAAGAATTGTTACCACCAACCGCGCAAACAATTATTGTTTAATTGTATTGCCTATATATGTATATGTGGCGAAAGCTGCAAACAGTTAATGTTCGTGACCGCATAGAAATTGTGCAGCCGACATTTCCAGTCAAGTTCAATGTATGCGAGACTGCTAGAGGTGAGAGCCGCATATCTAAATTTGATTTCCATACATATTCAATGCGGTTTGATCCTCGATAGTCAGTTTGCCGTCGTACTCTGATGATGAACATGGAAGGTCGAAACGCGTCAGTGCGTTGCAGCTGGCGGTAGTTTTGTTATGTTGTTCGACGTCTGGTTAAATACAATGGGATTGGTGTTTACTTCAAGCTCGCAAACTTGATTTAAAGAATGGTTACCACCACCCGCGCAAACAATTATTGTTAAATTGCATTGCCTATATATGTATATGTGGCGAAAGCTACAAACAGCTTATGTTCGTGACTGCATAGAAATTGTGCGGCCGACATTTCCAGTCAAGTTCAATGTATCCAAGACTGCTTGAGATGAGAGCCGCATATCTAAATTTGATTTATATATATATTCAATGCGGTTTGATCCTCGATAGTCAGTTTGCCTTCGTACTCTGATGATGATCATGGAAGGTCGAAACGCGTCAGTGCATTGCAGCTGGCGGTGGTTTTGTTATGTTGTTCGATGACTGGTTAACAACAATGGGATTGGTGTTTACTTCAAGCACGCAAACTTGATTTACGGAATTGTTACCACCAGCCGCGCAATCATTTATTGTTTAAATTGTATTGCCTATATATGGATATGTGGGGAAAGCTGCAAACAGTTAATGTTCGTGACTGCATAGAGTTTGTGCAGCCGACATTTCCAGTCAAGTTCAATTTATGCAAGACTGCTGAGGGAGAGCTGCATATCTAAATTTGATTTCCATATATATTCACGTGGTTTGATCCTCGATAGTCAGTTTGCCGTCGTAAAATTTGATGATGATCAGTTGTCGAAAGCGTCAGTGCGTTGCAGCTGTCAGGTTTTGTTATGTTGTTCGATGACTGGTTAAATACAATGGGATTGGTGTTTACTTCAAGCTCGCAAACTTGATTTAAAGAATTGTTACCACCACCCGCGCAATCAATTATTGCTTAAATTGTATTGCCTATATATGTATATGTGGCGAAAGCTGCAAACAGTTAATGTTCGTGACTGCATAGAAATTGTGCAGCCGACATTTCCAGTCAAGTTCAATGTATGCGAGACTGCTAGAGGTGAGAGCCGCATATCTAAATTTGATTTCCATATATATTCAATGCGGTTTGATCCTCGATAGTCAGTTTCGTACCTGATGATGATCATGGATGGTCGAAACGCGTCAGTGCGTTGATTCTTCTGTCCCAACCAACCAACTTGATTTAAAGAATTGTTACTAACACCCGCGCAATCAATTATTGTTTAAATTGTATTGCCTATATATGTATATGTGGCGAAAGTTGCAAACAGTTAATGTTCGTGACTGCATAGAAATTGTGCAGCCGACATTTCCTGTCAAGTTCAAAGTATGCAAGACTGCTAGAGGTGAGAGCCGCATATCTAAATTTGATCTCCATATATATTCAATGCGGTTTGATCCTCGATAGTCAGTTTGCCGTCGTACTCTGATGATGATCATGGAAGGTCGAAACGCGTCCGTGCGTTGCAGCTGGCGGTAGTTTAGTTATGTTGTTCGATGACTGGTTAAATACAATGGGATTGGTGTTTACTTCAAGCACGCAAACTTGATTTAAAGAATTGATACCACCACCCGCGCAATCAATTATTGGTTAAATTGTATTGCCTATATATGAATATGTGGCGAAAGCTGCAAACAGTTAATGTTCGTGACTGCATAGAAATTGTGTAGCTGACATTTCCAGTCAAGTTCAATGTATGCGAGACTGCTAGAGGTGAGAGCCGCATATCTAAATTTGATTTTATATATATACAATGCGGTTTGATCCTCGATAGTCAGTTTGCCGTCGTACTCTGATGATGATCATGGAAGGTCGAAACGCGTCAGTGCGTTGCAGCTGGCGGTGGTTTTGTTATGTTGTTCGATGACTGGTTAAATACAATGGGATTGGTGTTTACTTCAAGCACGCAAACTTGATTTAAAGAATTGTTACCACCACCCGCGCAATCAATTATTGTTTAAATTGCATTGCCTATATATGTATATGTGGGGAAAGCTGCAAACAGTTAATGTTCGTGACTGCATAGAAATTGTGCAGCCGACATTTCCAGTCAAGTTCAATGTATGCAAGACTGCTAGAGGTGAGAGCCGCATATCTAAATTTGATTTCCATATATATTCAATGCGGTTTGATCCTCGATAGTCAGTTTGCCGTCGTACTCTGATGATGATCATGGAAGGTCGAAACGCGTCAGTGCGTTGCAGCTGGCGGTAGTTTTGTTATGTTGTTCGATGACTGGTTAAATACAATGGGATTGGTGTTTACTTCAAGCACGCAAACTTGATTTAAAGAATTGTTACCACCACCCGCGCAATCAATTATTGTTTAAATTGTATTGCCTATTTATGTATATGTGGCAAAAGCTGCAAACAGTTAATGTTCGTGACTGCATAGAAATTGTGCAGCCGACATTTCCAGTCAAGTTCAATGTATGAAAGACTGCTAGAGGTGAGAGCCGCATATCTAAATTTGATTTCCTATATATTTAATGCGGTTTGATCCTCGATAGTCAGTTTGCCGTCGTACTCTGATGATGATCATGGAAGGTCGAAACGCGTCAGTGCGTTGCAGCTGGCGGTAGTTTTGTTATGTTGTTCGATGACTGGTTAAATACAATGGGATTGGTGTTTACTTCAAGCACGCAAACTTGATTTAAAGAATTGTTACCACCACCCGCGCAATCAATTATTGTTTAAATTGTATTGCCTATATATGTATATGTGGCGAAAGCTGCAAACAGTTAATGTTCGTGACTGCATAGAAATTGTGCAGCCGACATTTCCAGTCAAGTTCAATGTATGCAAGACTGCTAGAGGTGAGAGCCGCATATCTAAATTTGATTTCCATATATATTCAATGCGGTTTGATCCTCGATAGTCAGTTTGCCGTCGTACTCTGATGATGATCATGGAAGGTCGAAACGCGTCAGTGCGTTGCAGCTGGCGGTAGTTTTGTTATGTTGTTCGATGACTGGTTAAATACAATGGGATTGGTGTTTACTTCAAGCACGCAAACTTGATTTAAAGAATTGTTACCACCACCCGCGCAATCAATTATTGTTTAAATTGTATTGCCTATATATGTATATGTGGCGAAAGCTGCAAACAGTTAATGTTCGTGACTGCATAGAATTTTTGCAGCCGACATTTCCAGTCAAGTTCAATGTATGCGAGACTGCTAGATGTGAGAGCCGCATATCTAAATTTGATTTCTATATATATTCAATGCGGTTTGATCCTCGATAGTCAGTTTGCCGTCGTACTCTGATGATGATCATGGAAGGTCGAAACGCGTCAGTGCGTTGCAGCTGGCGGTAGTTTTGTTATGTTGTTCGATGACTGGTTAAATACAATGGGATTGGTGTTTACTTCAAGCACGCAAACTTTATTTAAAGAATTGTTACCACCACCCGCGCAATCAATTATTGTTTAAATTGTATTGCCTATATATGTATATGTGGCGAAAGCTGCAAACAGTTAATGCTCGTGACTGCATAGAAATTGTGCAGCCGACATTTCCAGTCAAGTTCAATGTATGCAAGACTGTTAGAAGTGAGAGCCGCATATCTAAATTTGATTTCCATATATATTCAATGCGGTTTGATCCTCGATAGTCAGTTTGCCTTCGTACTCTGATGATGATCATGGAAGGTCGAAACGCGTCAGTGCGTTGCAGCTGGCGGTAGTTTTGTTATGTTGTTCGATGACTGGTTAACTACAATGGGATTGGTGTTTACTTCAAGCACGCAAACTTGATTTAAAGAATTGTTACCACCACCCGCGCAATCATTTATTGTTTAAATTGTATTGCCTATATATGTATATGTGGCGAAAGCTGCAAACAGTTAATGTTCATGACTGCATAGAAATTGTGCAGCCGACATTTCCAGTCAAGTTCAATGTATGCAAGACCGCTAGAGGTCAGAGCCGCATATCTAAATTTGATTTCCATATATATTCAATGCGGTTTCATCCTCGATAGTCAGTTTGCCGTCGTACTCTGATGATGATCATGGAAGGTCGAAACGCGTCAGTGCGTTGCAGCTGGCGGTAGTTTTGTTATGTTGTTCGATGAGTGGTTAAATATACTGGGATTGGTGTTTACTTCAAGCAAGCAAACTTGATTTAAAGAATTGTTACCACCACCCGCGCAATCAATTATTGTTTAAATTGTATTGCCTATATATGTATATGTGGTAAAAGCTGCAAACAGTTAATGTTCGTGACTGCATAGAAATTGTGCAGCCGACATTTTCAGTCAAGTTCAATGTATGCAAGACTGCTAGAGGTGAGAGCCGCATATCTAAATTTGATTTCCATATATATTCAATGCGGTTTGATCCTCGATAGTCAGTTTGCCGTCGTACTCTGATGATGATCATGGAAGGTCGAAACGCGTCAGTGCGTTGCAGCTGGCGGTAGTTTTGTTATGTTGTTCGATGACTGGTTAAATACAATGGGATTGGTGTTTACCTCAAGCACGCAAACTTGATTTAAAGAATTGTTACCACCACCCGCGCAATCAATTATTGTTTAAATTTTATTGCCTATGTATGTATATGTGGCGAAAGCTGCAAACAGTTAATGTTCGTGACTGCATAGAAATTGTGCAGCCGACATTTCCAGTCAAGTTCAATGTATGCAAGACTGCTAGAGGTGAGAGCCGCATATCTAAATTTGATTTCCATATATATTCAATGCGGTTTGATCCTCGATAGTCAGTTTGCCGTCGTACTCTGATGATGATCATGGAAGGTCGAAACGCGTCAGTGCGTTGCAGCTGGCGGTAGTTTTGTTATGTTGTTCGATGACTGGTTAAATACAATGTGATTGGTGTTTACTTCAAGCACGCAAACTTGATTTAAAGAATTGTTACCACCACCCGCGCAATCAATTATTGTTTAAATTGTATTGCCTTTATATGTATATGTGGCGAAAGCTGCAAACAGTTAATGTTCGTGACTGCATAGAATTTGTGCAGCCGACGTTTCCAGTCATGTTCAATGTATGCAACACTGCTAGACGTGAGAGCCGGACATCTAAATTTGATTTCCATATATATTCAATGCGGTTTGATCCTCGATAGTCAGTTTCCCGTCGTACTCTGATGATGATCATGGAAGGTCGAAACGCGTCAGTGCGTTGCGGCTGGCGGTAGTTTTGTTATGTTGTTCGATGACTGGTTAAATACAATGGGATTGGTGTTTACTTCAAGCTCGCAAACTTGATTTAAAGAATTGTTACCACCACCCGCGCAATCAATTATTGTTTAAATTGTATTGCCTATATATGTATGTATATGTGGCGAAAGCTGCAAACAGTTAATGTTCGTGACTGCATAGAAATTGTGCAGCCGACATTTCCAGTCAAGTTCAATGTATGCGAGACTGCTAGAGGTGAGAGCCGCATATCTAAATTTGATTTCCATATATATTCAATGCGGTTTGATCCTCGATAGTCAGTTTGCCGTCGTACTCTGATGATGATCATGGAAGGTCGAAACGCGTCAGTGCGTTGCAGCTGGCGGTAGTTTTGTTATGTTGTTCGATGACTGGTTAAATACAATGGGATTGGTGTTTACTTCAAGCACGCAAACTTGATTTAAAGAATTGTTGCCACCAGCCGCGCAATCAATTATTGTTTAAATTGTATTGCCTATATATGTATATGTGGCGAAAGCTGCAAACAGTTAATGTTCGTGACTGCATAGAAATTGTGCAGCCGACATTTCCAGTCAAGTTCAATGTATGCAAGACTGCTAGAGGTGAGAGCCGCATATCTAAATTTGATTTCCATATATATTCAATGCGGTTTGATCCTCGATAGTCAGTTTGCCGTCGTACTCTGATGATGATCATGGAAGGTCGAAACGCGTCAGTGCGTTGCAGCTGGCGGTAGTTTTGTTATGTTGTTCGACGACTGGTTAAATACAATGGGATTGGTGTTTACTTCAAGCTCGCAAACTTGATTTAAAGAATTGTTACCACCACCCGCGCAATCAATTATTGTTTAATTGTATTGCCTATATTTGTATATGTGGCGAAAGCTGCAAACAGTTAATGTTCGTGACTGCATAGAAATTGTGCAGCCGACATTTCCAGTCAAGTTCAATGTATGCGAGACTGCTAGAGGTGAGAGCCGCATATCTAAATTTGATTTCCATATATATTCAATGCGGTTTGATCCTCGATAGTCAGTTTGCCGTCGTACTCTGATGATGATCATGGAAGGTCGAAACGCGTCAGTGCGTTGCGGCTGGCGGTAGTTTTGTTATGTTGTTCGACGACTGGTTAAATACAATGGGATTGGTGTTTACTTCAAGCTCGCAAACTTGATTTAAAGAATTGTTACCACCACCCGCGCAATCAATTATTGTTTAATTGTATTGCCTATATATGTATATGTGGCGAAAGCTGCAAACAGTTAATGTTCGTGACTGCATAGAAATTGTGCAGCCGACATTTCCAGTCAAGTTCAATGTATGCAAGACTGCTAGAGGTGAGAGCCGCATATCTAAATTTGATTTCCATATATATTCAATGCGGTTTGATCCTCGATAGTCAGTTTGCCGTCGTACTCTGATGATGATCATGGAAGGTCGAAACGCGTCAGTGCGTTGCGGCTGGCGGTAGTTTTGTTATGTTGTTCGACGACTGGTTAAATACAATGGGATTGGTGTTTACTTCAAGCTCGCAAACTTGATTTAAAGAATTGTTACCACCACCCGCGCAATCAATTATTGTTTAAATTGTATTGCCTATATATGTATATGTGGCGAAAGCTGCAAACAGTTAATGTTCGTGACTGCATAGAAATTGTGCAGCCGACATTTCCAGTCAAGTTCAATGTATGCGAGACTGCTAGAGGTGAGAGCCGCATATCTAAATTTGATTTCCATATATATTCAATGCGGTTTGATCCTCGATAGTCAGTTTGCCGTCGTACTCTGATGATGATCATGGAAGGTCGAAACGCGTCAGTGCGTTGCAGCTGGCGGTAGTTTTGTTATGTTGTTCGACGACTGGTTAAATACAATGGGATTGGTGTTTACTTCAAGCTCGCAAACTTGATTTAAAGAATTGTTACCACCACCCGCGCAAGCAATTATTGTTAAATTGTATTGCCTATATATGTATATGTGGCGAAAGCTGCAAACAGTTAATGTTCGTGACTGCATAGAAATTGTGCAGCCGACATTTCCAGTCAAGTTCAATGTATGCGAGACTGCTCGAGGTGAGAGCCGCATATCTAAATTTGATTTCCATATATATTAAATGCGGTTTGATCCTCGATAGTCAGTTTGCCGTCGTACTCTGATGATGATCCATGGAAGGTCGAAACGCGTCAGTGCGTTGCGGATTGGCGGTAGTTTTGTTATGTTGTTCGACGACTGGTTAAACACAATGGGATTGGTGTTTACTTCAAGCTCGCAAACTTGATTTAAAGAATTGTTACCACCACCCGCGCAATCAATTATTGTTTAAATTGTATTGCCTATATATGTATATGTGGCGAAAGCTGCAAACAGTTAATGTTCGTGACTGCATAGAAATTGTGCAGCCGACATTTCCAGTCAAGTTCAATGTATGCGAGACTGGCTAGAGGTGAGAGCCGTATATCTAAATTTGATTTCCATATATATTCAATGCGGTTTGATCCTCGGTAGTCAGTTTACCGTCGTACTCTGATGATGATCCAGGAAGGTCGAAACGCGTCAGTGCGTTGCGGCTGGCAGAAGTTTTGTTATGTTGTTCGACGACTGCTTAAACACAATGGGATTGGTGTTTACTTCAAGCTCGCAAACTTGATTTAAAGAATTGTTACCACCACCCGCGCAATCAATTGTTAAATTGTATTGTCTATATATGTATATGTGGCGAAAGCTGCCAACAATTAATGTTCGTGACTGCATAGAAATTGTGCAGCCGACATTTCCAGTCAAGTTCAATGTATGCGAGACTGCTAGAGGTGAGAGCCGCATATCTAAATTTGATTTCCATATAAATTAAATGCAGTTTGATCCTCGGTAGTTAGTTTACCGTCGTACTCTAATGATGATCCAGGAAGGTCGAAACGCGTCAGTGCGTTGCGGCTGGCGGAAGTTTTGTTATGTTGTTCGACGATTGCTTAAATACAATGGGATTGGTGTTTACTTCAACCTCGCAAACTTGTTTTAAAGAATTGTTACCACTAGCCGCGCAAGCAATTATTGTTGAATTGTATTGCCTATATATGTATATGTGGCAAAAGCTATAAACAGTTAATGTTCGTGACTACATAGAAATTGTGCAGCCGACATTTCCAGTCAAGTTCAATGTATGCAAGACTGCTAGAGGTGAGAGCCGCATATCTAAATTTGATTTCCATATATATTCAATGCGGTTTGATCCTCGGTAGTCAGTTTGCCGTCGTACTCTGATGATGATCATGGAAGGTCGAAACGCGTCAGTGCGTTGCAGCTGGCGGTAGTTTTGTTATGTTGTTCGACGACCGGTTAAATACAATGGGATTGGTGTTTACTTCAAGCTCGCAAACTTGATTTAAATAATTGTTACCACCATCCGCGCAAGCAATTATTGTTAAATTTTATTGCCTAAATATGTATATGTGGCGAAAGTTATAAACAATTAATATACGTGACTGCATAGAAATTTTGCAGCCGACATTTCCAGTCAAGTTTAATTTATGCGAGACTGCTAGAGGTGAGAGCCGCATATCTAAATTTGATTTCCATATATATTCAATGCAGTTTGATCCTCGATAGTCAGTTTGCCGTCGTACTCTGATGATGATCATGGAAGGTCGAAACGCGTCAGTGCGTTGCAGCTGGCGGTAGTTTTGTTATGTTGTTCGATGACTGGTTAAATACAATGGGATTGGTTTTTACTTCAAGCACGCAAACTTGATTTAAAGAATTGTTACCACCACCCGCGCAATCAATTATTGTTTAAATTGTATTGCCTATAAATGTTTATGTGGCGAAAGCTGGAAACAGTTAATGTTCGTGACTGCATAGAAATTATGCAGCCGACATTTCCAGTCAAGTTCAATGTATGCAAGACTGCTAGAGGTGAGAGCCGCATATCTAAATTTGATTTTCATATATATTGAATGCGGTTTGATCCTCGATAGTCAGTTTGCCGTCGTACTCTGATGATGATCAAGGAATGTCGAAACGCGTCAGTGCGTTGCGGCTGGCGGTAGTTTTGTTATGTTGTTCGGCGACTGGTTAAATACAATTGGATTGGTGTTTACTTTAAGCTTGAAAACTTGATTTAAAGAATTGTTAACACCACCCGCGCAAGCAATTATTGTTAAATTACGGAAACTTTGGTATAAAACCAACATTTCTGACCATGAGGCTAAGGTTGTTTTTATTAAAAATCTTCCACAATCATTAAAACTATTTGTTAGACAGCTTCCCAACACTCTCTTTATAGATGACTTATCTGAGAGATGTGAGTTAGGAAATAGGGTTTTGGATCCCAAAATGATACCGTCATCCTTTTGTTCGCCCCCGTAAGATGATAGGCTCTCCTCGTCAGAGAGGACAGTGGCGTAAATGGCTAAGGTTTGAGAAGGATTGGCCATAACGAAATCCGAGCTAAATCAAGTGAATGCTCGACCCAAATTCTTTCCTAAGCCCCATTATAACGGTAGGCGGCGATCGAGATCCTCGCAATCCTTTAGCAGATATGCCGCATAGAACTGGTTTTATAACCACCAGAAGTTTTTTTGTTCATGCCAAGTCTGTCTTTGTCGTTCCGAAGAATTTCCGAATGAGTGCCAACTTCCAGAGCTGTCAGAAGATACAACAGACCACAGGCGCAAGGCTGCATCAGGATCGGGAAACGTCTGGCGCAGGATGTAGAAGACCGTACTTTCTGCGCATCAATGGCATCAACGGCGCCACAAGGAAGAAACCAATTACAATCCGACATCCCTGTCGACTCTTTTTGTCCACGCAGAATTTTTCACATAGAGAGCCAAATGGACAACGCCGGTCGCAATCACCAGCCTACTTGTTTGCATGACCTGGCCAAACAGCCCAACGAGATTCTGCACCTTCTTGACTTCAAAACTGGCGAAGAATTCATCGTAGACACAGGTGCAGCAATCTCAGCTCTCAAGGATGATTCAATGGCCAAGATATTGCTTGGCGTTCTTCTCGCAACAGTTACAGGCGAGCCCATACCAACTTATGGCTGCCGGTACCGCACATTCAGCATAGGTCTACGACGTGAATTTTCCCACAACGTCATCATTGCCAAGGTCTCACATAATATACTAGGCCTTGATTTCCTTCTGAAATTTTGGCTCATTGTTGATCTTGCCAATCAAAAGATCATCGGCCTCTCTACCGGACTTGAGCAAAGTTTTTGTACACTTGCCTCCAAACGTTTGGAGTTACAAGTCATTCAGCCAACCCCAGTGCATCATTTAGCAGAGATATCAGCAGCTCTTCAAAAATACAAGTCGCTTTTCGATCTTAACAAGTCAGAGCTACGAGTCTCCAACATGATGCACCATATCGTCACAGAAGGACAACCTATTGCACTCAAGAAGCAACCATTGGCCCCTGCTAAGCTGAAAGCTGCTCAAGAGGAATTCTCAAGGCTTTTGGAAGAGGGAATCATCAGACCATCAAAAAGTTCATGGACGTCACCACTGCACTTAGTTTCCAAATCAAACGGATCGTACAGAGCCTGTGGAGACTACCGTAAGCTATATTGAGTGACAAAATCTGATGCATATCCTCTTCCAAATATTAACACCTTACTTGAAAAACTCAACGGAAGCAATTTATTCTCAGTAATTGACCTCAGACAAGCCTACCATCACATCCCGGTAGCACCAGAGGATATCGAAAAAACTGCAGTCATCAATCCATTTGGCCTTTTCGAATATCTTTACATGCCTTTTTAACTTAAGTGTGCTACACAGACATTTCAAAAATTCATGAACATTATGGTATTCATTCCAGATTTAGAATCTCATGCGAAGCATCTACGAAATGTTCTCTCACGCTTATCCAACCACGGACTCAAGATCAACTGTGACAAGACGCAGATTGCAACTTCATCCGTCGACTTCTTAGGGCATCGTATCACGGCACAAGGTATTCAACCGTTGCCGTCAAAGACGAATTCAATCAAGAATATCAAGTCACCAAGGACTGTGAGCGAGTTGCAGAAAATACTGGGAGTACTAAACTATTATCGCAAGTTCCTTCCGGGCCTTTCAAAACAACTTTATCCTTTGTGCAGGCACCTGCGGAATCGAAAAGGACTTAGCAAGAATTCCATCATTGCTTGGTCATCCAAAGACGAGGAATTACTTCGACTCGCCATCAACTCGTTAGCAAATGCCACAATGCTAACACATCCAGATTTCGAAAAGCCATTTCTACTCACGACAGATGCTTCTGAATTCGCTATTGGAGCCACTTTGGAACAAGAGATCGACGGAGTTCGGAAGCCTATCAGTTTCTACTCGCGTACCCTCCAACCAGTAGAAACGAGGTACGACACTTTCGGCCGAGAACTTCTCGCCATCCACGACGCAGTGTGCCATTTTATCAGCATCATTGACAGTAGCAGATTTGTTGTTTTCACAGATCATGCACCACTAGTTAGCGCACTTCGAAACGCAACTTCATCTATCGCCAAGTACCCTGCCAGAGTGGAAAGACAGCTTTCACGTCTAAGCGAATGGAAATTTGACATCTTTCACGTCAAGTGCAAACAGAACTCCATTGCAGATGCCCTCTCCAGGCCAGACGTCTCACTACAACCACATTCGCCGTCGCCATTTTCTGTCAACTCCGTGACACTCAGTGAACCTGCACTAACGCATCCCTCCGGCGAGCGGAACAACGCGGTGACATTCACATTCAAAGATCAACAGCCCGTCACCAAACCAAGTTCATATGCTGTCTCTGGGAAGGCTTATCAATTGTTTACTTCACGGGTACCTAGCCCAACAAGCCAGTTCTGCCGACCAGCCTTCAGAGAAAAGTTTTCGATTCAATTCACTCAATTTCTCACCCAGGAAGCCAAGCGACTGTCCAACTTCTTACAGATCGTTTCTGGGGTCACAGACTTAGGCAGAATGTTAAACGATGGGTCTCAGAGTGTGCTATTTGTCAGAAAAACAAGATCACACGACACACTCGTTCTAAGTTGCAACATTTTCGATCTACTTCTCGCCTAGCCATCGTCCACATCGACATAGTTAGAGAGAATGCATAGGGAACTCAAAGCTGCTTTAGCATCCTCGTCCATTAATGGCAACTGGGTCGATACACTACCTTTAGTTCTGCTTGCCATGCGTTCCCGTACTCGTGAATCCATTTAAACGTCTGCGTCACAACTCTTGTATGGCATGGATCTACGCCTGCCTAGTCAGCTCCCACGTCTACTACCGGCACATGATGACCCACAAGACGAAGCTACCCGCCTTCGACTTCATTTTGGTAACATGTCTGAACAGCAGCCGAGACATACGCCTCGTCCAGTCTTTGTTCACCCACAGCTCCACAGCTGCAAGTGAGTACTCGTTCGCAACAACAATGCTGTTGCACCACTACAATCAAAGTATCGCGGTCCTTACCCGATTTTGCTCAGACAACCAAAATACTTAATTATTATGCAAGGCGCTACACCGACATCAGTAAGCATAGACAGGTTGAAACCTTTTATCGAACCGCCTGATCCTGAGAGCGTTCAACCTTCTACACACGTCTCAGGCTCCGTCTGCCCACAATCTCAATAGCCTGCTTCTTATAACGCGTAATTGATTTTTTTTAAACATTAACATTACGTATCAAAACTTTTTAACCTTACGTTATTTTTCGCGTTTGTCTCATGTGGCATAACCAACTGTTCTAAGCTAACAATTGTGTAACATTTTGAACAGTTCTTTGGTATTATGCCATTTCTGAGGCAATGTTCGTGTACATATTTTTATGCAGTTACCTTTGATTTTAGTGTATATATTTTTACATTATAATATATTTCTCACACATGACATCACACTGACTATTTTGGTATGACCAGCTAAATGGAGCTAACGCTTTTTTGTATCAACATTAAGTAGTTATCAGCTTCATATCATGGTACAGGCCACTTTCAATGCATATCTCAACTTCATCCATTGCACAAAGACCACTCTACAAATATCATGACCACAACGTCGAGCACTCTAGCTCCTTTGGTCGTATACAAACACATTGACAACGATCCAACCTGCTTAGGTTTTAACTTAAACCTGGCAAATTCAGAGGCGATTTACCTCAAAATCTTCACGCTGCGGCTCCCAAAACTTACACTGCTCTATTTTGCCTCACGTGGTATGACCGGCCACTAGAGCTAACAATTTGTGTAGCAATTCCTAGTGGTTACCTGGCATCATATCATTATTGAAGCAACCAACAAGCATAATTAAGCCCAACATTTATGGTACATTAATTTTTTAACTTAGTTCGAACTCTGTCATGCATTTCTTATCTAGTCTAGGAGAGACGAATTTTTTTTCCGTTTTTTTCAGAGAGGAAAGTGTTGTAACGACAAAAATTAATTGCCGACATATTGCGTAAATTAATTTATTTACGATGCACCAATGAGAAAAAAGCGAAACTTGCCGTTAACCAATAGTGTGCAAGCAGACATATTACTATGGCATGGTTATTTAAGCACGGCAAATTTGCCATGCAGTTCAGTTTTCGCATTTGCCTTCTGCTTTGCGTTACGTGTGCGTGCTGTCGGCTGTCATTACCTACGCTGGTTATTGGATTTGTCTTCACCAACAATTGGCAACATCCGTGACTCATCTTGTTGCTGTACAACCAACGAGACGAGCCAATTAATGCAGAACTTCAACGAAGTTTCCACATCGAGATTACAACGCAACAACAGAAGGAACCACAGCCAGAGTCAACCCAAGGCTCTAGGACATCTTCATACTAAAGGAACATTCTCGGCATTTGCCGGAGAACGCATGACCGGCCCTGTTAAAGGCCCCTTATCAAAACAATAACTCAATATCCATAGCACTTTAACCGAGTTTGTTATGTCGTACGGCATTTACTTGAAGCTGGGGCGTTTACAATATGTTGCGATATTGCAAGTGTGTATTCACCATTTGATTTAAAACAGCCATTTAAATTAAAATGTGCTTTCTTTCGAGTAATTAACCGTCTGGTATTTATATTGTCTGTTTGTAGAGAATTTTCAATTTTTGTCTCTGCAAATGTTTTTTTTGTCAGTTTGTTTTGGTTATACTTTGTCAAAGTGTGCGTATTTATTGATAGTCGATCAGTTTCGATTTCTTGCTAAGTCCGTAGCTTTTCCTTGCTTCATGGTACATCTGTGTGTTTCCATTTCTTTTACCTGCTTCAACTTGTTGTAAACTTTCCTTATGTTCTGAATGTTATATTTGGTGATCGCTGTACTTTTGGGTTTTGTTATGCCTGTTGAATATACCGGCTACCTGTGTTTATTTGCGGTTAGTCAAATATTACATCTCGTTGATGTAATTGTTGAACACTAATTGAAGGCTCCTTCTGTTTGGTATACAGTCTTTCATAAATATTTCAGAATTTTCCCCAGCGCACATTATGAAGTATAAAGAAATTGGTTGTGCTCACTTGAGGCCTTATTTGGTTTATATGAATAGTAATTGATGATTTAGCGTATGTCATTAAACTTCACTGAATAATACTTTGGATCAGGAGTTGACGGATTCGATTAATTGGCTGGACATTTTGACTTCCGATAAGTGTGCTTCCTCAAGCTTAGTTCAAAGTGCTAATAATTCGAGGTGGGGAGAATAAAGGCATTTGATATTTGCAGCATTCGAATAGATCATCGGCACTGAAATTGGAGTTTACTTCCTTATTATATATATAACAGTGGAAGTGCCTAAAAATTATATAATGTCATATAATTTCTTGCTAAACGACTAGTAGTTATGATTCGTGTTCGAGCGGATTTAACGACTGGATTTAGCTATCTTTGGTTGAATTTTCCCGATATTAAATTCCGTCAAATTCTTTAGCTGTTGTTGTTCCAGGATTTCATAAAAACTGCAGGAAGTCAAAGAGATCGCTCGTTCATTGTCAGTTACCACTGTGTAGTTCGCCTGACACGGGAACTTGAATGTAAGTTTAAAAGGATCGAGGAATTTCGGACCCGCTTGGTGACCAAATAACGTTCCCTGTAATCGGGCTCCAGGGGCGCTGACGACGTGTCAATTCGAAGATAAACTTTTTTGACAAAAGGCCGATTAATTGTAGAATTTTTTTTGAATTATTTTATCTCGTAGATTATGGCTGAATAAGGGTAAACCCACTTCGAATTTGCTGTTTGACCACCGGCGCTTTTTGATCGTCATGCATCTCAAGATTTCCCAATAAATCAACAAGAACTTGAAGATTTTGATCAAAGTTGATTTCTGAAATAGATTGTCTATTACTGTCGCGGTACAGAGGACGCAAAACAAATAGTAAAATATTAATGCGGCGGATCAAGTAGAATTTTCATGCGAGATGCATACCCCAGTCTTTATCTTGTGATGTGTGAATTCCAAAAATACGCTATCTTTGGAGTTGAACACCATCGTTTTTCTCACTTCAAATTTCAAAAAAAGGAAGCTTGCTTCACCACCTAATTTGAAAAACCAAATCGTACAACCCAGTTGAACAAGAACACATTCATCACAATCGCTGTATCTTGAGTGGTTTAAGTGATTAATTGAGTGTCAGTGAGTAATTGTTATACAGCAGAGGAAATCATGGACTCTAGGCAAGTTGATGGGATCCACATAAGTGAACTCTAAATAGTCATTGGATGACTCAAAACGTCAAAATTCAGAATGAATTTTAGGAAAGATTTTGTAAAATGGACATCTACGACAAATTGAACTCGTCTATTAATATTACGCCTAACAGTCGGCCAGAAGCATTTGTTCTTAGAGAATAATTCCGGTGGCATTCAGCTAGAACGACTTAAATTGTGATATTCGTCGAAAATTTGACGACGGCAGTATGTTGGGAACCATATTTTTCAAGATAAATCTTTAACAACATTATACGTATTGATGTCTGGACAGCTTTAATTGAAACTTTTGATTCAGTCAGGATTTATTTCTCTATGGGATTTCTTCATCAAATTCCTGTTTGTTTTGATAACTTCGCCACATTTGTAGTTATAGTAATCTGCAAGGCCGCAACGGTAGTTTCTAATTTCTAGTCACATTATCGTAATTGTGGCACTGCTCTAATCAAACTTATTGTTATGCTTGTTAATTTTTTGCTATTCACAATCATCGTCGTTTTAAGTTATCTCTTTTTTGTTATTAGATTTTAATAATCTGAACAGATTTTAATTATGTCGTAGACAAAGCATCGAGGTATAGAAACGAGATGCTTTTTAACAATTCGCTATGCTTGGGTGATTACTAATAGACGTAAACATTAGTCATTATGTATTCATATTCAGTATAAAATATAAACCGTGCTCTTCCTTAACATTACATATTGTAGAGGATGTTGAATCCTCCGCCTTTTATAAAATGACCTTGAATGATAAATTTAAACCACCATAGTTGATTGTAACAATTTTATTTAAAAAGAATTTTTTTCTTTTTATTTTCCAGAACATTCTTTGTTTAAAGACTTGATTTTTAAAATTGTGCGCTATTTTCAGTTTTTGAGTATCGTGCTTCCGGACTGGTTGAAGATTTTCGTTTGCTGCATTTTAACATTTCTCTCCATAATAAACGATTACAACATTATTCAATAAACATCTTTCAACACTTGTCTTGTGTTCTGATATAATATAACACTGAGGAGGAGCCTTGGAACAGGTAATTTTATTTATTATTGTGGGTCACGTACACATCAAAGCAGATTATTGCTGAAGATATAGCTTTCCAACTCTCACCTTCTTAAAGCCTTAAGTAAGTGTCAATTTAAGTATCATAATTCTAGATCATGAATGCCGATATTAAATTAGAAGATGTATTTCATTTAGGGCAGGACCTAATGGATTTAAATCTTATTGACACAGATAACAATGTAGGCATATCAGACTCTACTGTGAATATTAGGACATCTAGCGAACTGGCATCTATGGGGCTTACAAACACCAATAGGTTAGGGGCCTCAACAATATTTCAGTTATGTCTATACTCGCATAAAATATATTTCGTTCGTCACATCTTCTGTGTTACCATTTAAAGGGATTATTCTAGCAAAAGTATTATATTATGTTAAATTACGTAAACGGAAGTAAGCTTTAATGTTTAGCACTTTGTAAACTAGAGAATGAGTTAAAAATGGTACTGCTTTGCATTGTGATGTACGATTTTGTTTATTCTAATACGAGATAAATTGTCTGAAATAATATTGTCTTTACTTATTTTATGACTAATGATGAAGTTAACCTCACTGAAATGAATTATTTATGGTATTACTGCCTGAACGTACTTACGAAAACATTCATGTAGCGCTTCCATTACTGCGACGTGGTTGACCTTCACTTAAAAAATCTGACACAGAAAATGTTTTTCAAGGGTGTTAACAAAAATAACGAAGATTCAACAGGTCTATTTCCATTGTCGATTATCAATTTTCTGGTAGATTTAAATTCTGAGAATAAAATCGTACTGGACGCTATTTCCAGTGTAGCACATAAAGCGACGTTGGCATTTTTTTTTGAATTGACAATTTTTAGAAATTGTCAATAGTGTGCTCAATTTGATGGCATTTATTCTAGTAATTTTCTCAACCAACTCTTAATTCGTCTAAACATAACTTGATCTGCGAGATCGGTATTCAAACCGTTTCGTGAGACCTGTCTCCATTTACGGTAATTACGAAAAAAATTTTCAGAACTGACCACTAGAGGAGGCTGATCCGATGTAGAACAACTGTTAGATCTTCTACGACCTAAGCTATCAATGCATCTATTTAGGCAGTGTAAAGATGAGCAAGTCGCATATATACGATTGTTATGAATAGGTTTTACCTTGTGAGCAAGCTCACTAGTAACCTGAGAATTGAAGTCACCTAACTCTGCAGCAATTTTGCCATGTATAATCATTGTGTTAACCAATAATTCTAGCGATTTTTCTTAAGCTGCCTTTACTTTTCTCAGCATTGCTCACTTCGGACTGCCAGATTGCTAACGATCATTTCATTATACTGAGCATGAAAATTTTGAATGAAGTTGCGTGGAAAGGAAGTAAAGAATTCAGTACGTACGTTTCATTATGATCATCGTAGTAGAGATGTTGCTTGTGACGTCGGTCTTTGCGGAAAAAGTCCTTATGACTTACGGACATGTTCTACCATGATGTTGTCATAGATTCTCTGTTATGCCTGTATAAGTCTGATTTTTATTTCGCAAATCAAAAAAAAATGCTTCGAAGATCAGTTAAAATAACTTGCTCCAATATATGGCAGCGATAAACAATTTTCCCTCACGCATCTTATTGCATGCCGGTTAAACTGTGGCTTATTTCTATTAAAACGTCACTAAAAACCTATTTAAGCGTAGGAATATCAAAAAACTGGTTTCGACTTGACTGTGGATGTTGCTATAAGTTGGCAGAATTATTGAAGTTTGATCAGATTCAAATCCTTTCAAGTGAATATAAATTAGCAGCAAGATTCCTCTACTTGTTCGGTTACCTGTATACCCAGCTGTTTATCTAACTCACCTCTGATCATTGTTTATGATCATTTAGTGATTGTCTGGAACAATGAATTAGTTTATCTCAATAGTTGTTCTGAATAATGCGTGAGTTTCATTTAAGATTTTGCATATAATCAAGGAAAGTAGTCAAATTATAGCAGACAAAACTAAAACAGCCCATACAAAATATAATCCGATTGCATTTATCTGGAGAATGAATTCCATCATTTCGGCCCATCTAATAAGATTTCTTATTTTATCTGCACATATAAAGAGTACAATGAATATATATATATATATATATATATATATATATATATATATATATATATATAATGTCTCGTTCGCACTTTTCAGATAAATATTCTAAATCCTTTCGTGTGCTTTTTATGACTAATTATGGAATTCCGAGTGTGACATTTGAAAAAATGCAAGTCCTGATACTTGATTTATCCCATAAAATTTTAAACGATTTTCAACGCCATTATACCACTATTAAGGCACGCAACGTTTAGTTTTTATACTTATACGTAAATTAAAACGTATTTGACTTTATTTCGAAACTTTATCACACAAATGTATTAGTCATTTCGAAATGCCTGAGTGGCATTCTAATTCATTTTAAACAATAATAAATATTTAAGACAAAACTGCCTAATCAATATATAGTTCACATGAACGGTTTTCAATTAAGTATGTCTTACGCTGAATTATGCATGTTGATCATATTTTACACTTCTTTGTCGTATTTGACTTTCATTACTTAAGCTTAAAAATTTTAAAAGTATTTTGGAACATTAAAGCATATGATATTTTGAGATGAATTATAAAAGTTGTCATGCTGTATTCAATGGTTCTAAGTAACAACTGATGTCATTATACTGCATACAGTTTTTGGCCAGTTAAAGGACAGAACTTATACCATATCGCACGGCTGCTGCAACATTTATGCTTTGTTTAAATAGAGTTTGGTTTTTTTATATTTTATTTGAGCAAAAATTCACCTTAAATAAGATTTAAATCTAAAAAAAACAAGCTAAACGTACTTCTCTTTCATAATGTTCATAACAATTAATATCAATTAACTAGCTCGAATAGTTTGGTTGTTAACGTATAATGTTATTCGAAGTAGACTAAATGGGAATAAAAGATTCATTCGTTGAGGCTGTTTGTATATCAATACTTAAATTTCTTCAATTTCATCACTGAACTTTGATTTTCGTCGTTTAGCTTTTGAAATAAATTAAAAGAATTTTTTCGCATTTAGCGACGATATTTGTACGATATCTTTTCCAGATATATATAAAATTTTAACAAACTTAACTTAACAAAGATTTTCATGAGGCTAGGTAAGTTTCACGAAAATGGTACACATTCCGATATGCGTGAAATTAATCTTCTACTACATCTGTCTAAGAATGTTTGCCAACAGGTGCACTTTAGATTGTTGATAATGTCAGATGCCTATTCCAGTGTAATTTGTATCTTGCACTCCAGGTAGAAATAGTTTGGTGATGGATGATATAAACACTATGTCAACTGCAAAACATGCAAACCCCAAAGTGGACCGCAATCCATATTTTATGCGCTCCATTGCGCCTTTCACCTCTGTATGGTAAGTCAATATATGCATGGTTTCTTGTTAACATTGAAAAAAAATATACAAAATTTTTTTATTATATCTTTCGAGTTATCCATAAAAACGTGGTGGATAAACGTCACTACTAATTAATTTCTGCGTCATTATTTCCGTGATAATTTCCTAAGTTTTAAACTGAATGAAGTCCAGTTGAAAATATAACCCCATTTACTTTGTTCAGATATTCAGTTAATTTTTAATAATCAACTATAAAGCTAGTTAGATAGTGAACATACTTATTTGCGTGGTGGAACGCAATAACATTGACAGATTAAGTAAAGTGAAACTATCCAACCATTATGTTGATCATATATTTTTCGTCAAAGATAACCGTTTGCGTGCAAAATAACTAATTAATAAATTCAATTCAAATCAAACGAATGTTAGATTTAGCATTGAAATCAAAAAGGATGATAATCTAGTGTTCTCGGTGTGTTGCTCAAAAGTGGAACTGATGGCAAATTGTGCAGCTCAATTTACAATAGGACAACATAGATTGTGCAATAAATACATTCAAACGGCTACCGCACATTGAAATGGAACAAAGGCTTAAATCAGATATTGTGTAATAGGACATTGCGCATTTGAATTAGTGCATTACGTATTGCGTACCTAAAAAAAAATAAGTTTAAAGATGATTAGATGGAAAAACCAAAATCAACATGAAAGGAAGGTAAAATCTCAAGTGAACATTCGTTTCGTGATTACGGGCGACATATCTAAACCTGGTTTGATGACAGCGTGAGTAAGTGTGGCGACAGTATCGATGTGTTGGTCAGATATTCCACAATAAATGAAACGAACATTGGTTGCGCGTGCGGTGATAACAATTACTATAATCAAAGTTGCAATCTAGATATAAGCACCTGACCCATTAAGTACACACATAAGTTAGTATAAGCTAAGACTTGTGTAGAGTAGAAAATGCGGTTCATCAAGAAGACGGGTTTCGTCCTTAATGAGAACTCATCACGTATTGGCCCGAATTTACCGCGAACAATGCTCCAACCTGGGTTAAAAGGCAATTCATTCATTAGACCGGATAAGTCCTCATTGGGAATTCATCAGGTACTGCCCGGATTTAGCAGCGGACAGGGCTCGAATCTGGGCACGTCTGCTTTGGAATCTGGTTCTATAATCAAGGAGTTACCCCGTCGTACACAACACACAATTTTCAGTTATATTCTAACTAATGTAACTCGGTTAGTCTTTTTTGGTTAGGTGGGGCTTATATGCCATCCATTTAGACACAAAGTTCAACAAAACCATCCCCAAGCTGTTACTATTGAACAGACAACACACTAAATGGGGAAGTGGGATTGAAATTAGAATTTATATAATTAAACGAACATTTTTTGCGCGGGATTTTATAACAATTACTATAATCAAGGTTGCGATCTTGATATAAACACCTGATCCATTAAGTACATACATTTGTCAGTATAAACCAAGAATTGTATAGTGTAGAAATGACAATTCATTCAGTAGACCGGTTTCATCCATACTTGTAAATCATCATGTACCGGTCGGAGTTTGCCGCGGAAAGGACTCAAAATTGGATTAAAATGTAATTCATCCAGTAGACCGGTTTCGTCCTTATTTGGATCTCATCACGTACTGGCCAGAATTCGCTTCGGTTAAGGCTCAAACCTGGGCAATTCTGTTTCTGAATCATTTACTATAATCAATAAGCCACCCTGCCGCACATTGTACACTATTTTCCGTAATATACTAACTGTCTGCGACAAATTCTGGAAAGTGCGTAATAAGTTCACATTAAGGATGAAACTGTTCTACTGGATGAATTACCTTTTCTACAATATACAATTCTTAGTTTATACTGAAAAAATATAATTACTTAATGGGTCAGGTGCTTATCACCGCCCACACATTCAATGTTCGATTAATTATATAAATGTTAATTTCAATACCACTGTCCCATGTAGTGTGGTGTCCAGTATTGACAGATTGTGGAAGGTTAGTTGGAACTTTGGGTCTAAATGAATGCTTTATGACCTCCACCTGAAGGAAATATAGACTAACCGAGCTACATTAGTTAGTATATAACTGAAAATTTTTTGTAGTTTAGTGTGCAGCAGGGTGGCTCAGAGGTTAGAGCACCAGATTCCGAAACAGACGTGCCAAGTTTCGAACCATATCTGCGGCAAATACTGGCCAGTACGTGATAAGTTCTTAACAATGACGAAACCGGTCTACTGGATGAATTACCTTTACTACACGATACAATTCCTAGTTTATACTGACATATGTAAGTAATTGATTTTTTAAGTGCGTATTTCAAGATCACAACCTTGATTATAATAACTGTCATCTCCACTCGCGTAATCAATGTTCGTTTAATTATATAAATGTTCATTTCAATATCCCTTCCCTTTTTAGTGTGGTGTCTGTTCAATAATAAGAGATTTGATAATGGTAGTTGGAAATTTGAGTTTAAATGGATATGAGCTCCACCTAAAAGACAAAAGTCTAATCAAGTTATATTAGATAGTATATAACTGAAACTTGTTTGTAGTGTGCGGTAGGGCGGCTCAATGATTAGAGCACCTGATTCTGAAGTAGACGTGCCCAGGTTCGAGCCCTGTCTGCGGCAAATTCTGGTCAGTACGTGATGAGTTACCAATAAGGACGAAACCCATCTCATGGATAATTAGCCTTTGCTACATTGTACAATTCTTGGTTAATACTGTAAAATGTAAGTATTAAAGCGTCAGATGTTTTAATCCGGAAGAAAGTTAAGCTATATGAAAACGATTCAATGTCACATGCTACTAGTTAAATACAAGTAGAACCGTCACTAACATAATATTCATTCTGTTTAGTATAGTTATTTCGATGAACCATTTTAATGTACAAAGATAAAAAAACTGTTTCAACAGATACAATAAACACTTATATCTGATTTTTTCATCAAGTATTTACAAATGAACATAAACTTATATATGTATTACGACTAAGTTTAGGGTCATTTTATTGTTGTATGTACAGAATGCTATTTTTTCTGTTTATCAGTCTTGTTTATTGACGTTTGTAGAATTTACATTACGAATTAGTTTTCAGTTTAGTTAAACAGTCATTTTCGTTTATTTAAAAAATTATGTACATGATTTCGAACTTAGAATTTTGACAGTAATTTTTTGTGGCAAGAGCTTGTGATTGAACGACTTGATTGATATTCAAAGACTATTTGATTATAAAGGATTAGATTTTCAATAAATTTTTGATTGTGCTATCATGAAAAATTGTTCTTAATATGTTCCACAAAAATAAAAAAACTGAATTTTATCGGCGTATTATTTATGGTATATATATGTTACAAGAGTATAAGAGTATATATATACATATATATATATACAACACCTGGCCCTGTGTTATGTCACCAAGCCACCTACAAACGCTGTGCTCTTTAAGGTCAAATATTCTAACTCTGTCCTTAAACAATATTTCTTTTAGCTGTGATTTTAGGAACAATCTCTTTTAGTCTCAAGCAGTTTCAATCGATATTTCTTGAACTGCAATTTATTTGTAATTAATAGTGTTTTTATAAATAGACAGAACCGCGCGCGATCCGAGAGGATCACGCGGTGGACTATTGTGTCAGTGAATTTATCGGATTATTCGTTATTATGAAAATGATTGATTGTTTACCATAAAAAACATTTGTGAGCTGTTTGTCATTTAAATCTTTAAACGGTTTACACAAAACATTTTACTTTATGAACATAAATAATTTTACTAGGCCTCATATTATCATGTATCTTTAATCGTTTGACTACTCATTACAATCCAGACATTTGTGTAAGAATAACTATTTGTGTGTAAAACATTTCCCTCTATAAACATAAATCATCTTACTATGTTCATATTGTCATGTATTTTTAATCGTTTGACTATTCTTACTGTGAATGGTGTTTAAGACCTATTTTTACAGCTGACTAACATATATTCAATTTGAACTAACTGTGAATTACATTACTATTTGCAACTTTATATCTAATATACGTATGACCAGATGTTTTTGCCTTCTCACATCAATCATCCGAAAAAGATCAGAGACTGATTAGGCGCACGGGTAGTAATAATAGCCACCATTGATATGTAGTAGGGGTACAAAATCAGGAACGAGATAGCAACAGCGAAAAGTACCCCTACATTATGGTGCCCCGGTTCGTCGAACTCACAGCCAGTAAGGAATTAATAAACAGCTAGATTTTGAGAAATTCAAGCACTTTCAATGAAGGCCACTACACACGTTATTGCCTCGGAAACGTCTGCACATACCCGCACACAGTCGCGACGTTCAAATGGGCGCGGTCACCCTCAACAACTCAGGAGGATCCGCTCATGGAAGGTTCGGAAGACGGGTGGGGACAGCCTCCTCGGCGGCAGCAGAGGCTGAGCACCCCAAGATTGTTGGCCGCTCCACGTCTGATGGCTCGAAGCACGTTGCCTTCGCGGTAGAGCGCAATCAAACTATTGTCTTTACAGCGACGTCTTTAATTAAGTCATGCTTCAAACGCCCAAATGCCAGCAATCAATCTCATCGCCGGTTGCCACTATCAACATACTTTCTCATCCGTGACGCAATCTCTGGCCAATGAATTGTCATAGACACTGGATCAGATGTAAGCTCACTACGCCACAATTATCTCGAACCAACCCACCCAGTCGACACCAACAGTCTGACCTGCGCGAATGGCTCCAACATAGCGACGTTTGGGGTACGAGTACACACAATCTCGTTCTCCAACTCAAAATGATGTTTCAAATATCCGTTCATCATCGCCAACACAACATGAAACATCATTGGACGTGACTTTGTCGAACACTTCGACCTAACCATCCGTCCAAGAACGCTAGAGATAGAGAAACCAGTATCAGTGTTGACAGAGCCAAAATCAGTCTTTACACGGTATGGCAGAGCAATAACACTTCCTGTAAGGTTAGCCCCCTTCATTGTGCACTAATTTTCACTGTCGGGGGGGTGTATGTAACACGCGGCTCCGTGTTACAACCCAACGAAGGTCAATTTTTACAAACGCTGTGCTCTTTAAGGTCAAATATTCTAACTCTGTCCTTAAACAATATTTCTCTTAGCTGTGATTTTAGGAACAATCTCTTTTAGTCTCAAGCAGTTTCAATCGATATTTCTTGAACTGCAATTTTATTTGTAATTAATAGTGTTTTATAAATAGACAGAACCGCGCGCGATCCGAGAGGATCACGCGGTGGACTATTGTGTTAGTGAATTTATCGGATTATTCGTTACTATGAAAATGATTGATTGTTTACTATAAAAACATTTGTGAGTTGTTTGTCATTTAAATCTTTAAACGGTTTACAATAAACATTTTACTTTATGAACATAAATAATTTTACTAGGCTCATATTATCATGTATCTTTAATCGTTTGACTACTCATTACAATCCAGACATTTGTGTAAGAATAACTATTTGTGTGTAAAACATTTCCCTCTATAAACATAAATCATCTTACTATGTTCATATTGTCATGTATTTTTAATCGTTTGACTATTCTCACTGTGAATGGTGTTTAAGACCTATTTTTGCTTAAAATCTATTTTTACAGCTGACTAACATGTATTCAATTTGAACTAACTGTGAATTACATTACTATTTGCAACTTTATATCTAATATACGTATGACCAGATGTTTTTGCCTTCTCACATCAATCATCCGAAAAGATCAGAGACTGATTAGGCGCACGGGTAGTAATAATAGCCACCCATTACTGCAGTAGGTAAAAATCAGGAACGTGATAGCAACAGCGAAAATTCTACAATATATTTATATATATATATATATATATATATATATATATATATACGCTAGTGTGAGAATTTGTTTTCCGATATTTTTATCAACTATTTTGATAAAATAGAAAATAAGATTGTCAAAGAAACTGATAATTGAAATAAAACCTGGAGTTCTTAATGATTTAATACAGATTGATAATGATAAACGCGTGCTTAATGTATCATAAATAGGCATTAATAAGCTGACAATTGAAACAATGGAAATTGAACAAAAGTATGGAATTTATCCTTCATAAAATTACGTTATATTAATTTTGAGGCAGCATGTAAATTGAATTTTGACGAATATCCAAATTAGAATCAATTAACACTGAGTGCAAATATTTGGTTATGGCAAATTTTGTTGATCTGTCCCCGTTTAAATGTGCAGAACGGCATTCTTTGACAATGTTAAATTTCAATGCACCTAAAGATATCAGCAGAAATGCAGGCATCAAAATATTACACCTTAATAGATGCAAAAACATTGTTATAATAGACAAATAAAACTTTATATAAAAGATGTAGAATTTCGTCAGTTGTTATAGAATATATTTTTGTTTAAATGGTACAAGTCTTAAAATAGATAAAATTGAACGGAAATCAATAAATAAATTTGAATAATAAACTATGCCGGTTTAATGGATAAGGCCGCCGCGCGTATTGTCAAACAAATACAAGGTTTGGACTATGAGATCAAATTTAACAATGGTTAATTTTACGTTCCATAGGAATATTCTGCATATTTGAACCATTGTGTAAACTAATATGATGAATTACGGTTGCCAATACATTTATTTGAGTTTGTCATCAGAAATGCAGCTATAAATGCTTAAAAATTATGTTATGTGACAAATTTGCTCTAAAATGTTTAAATTGAAGAAACATTTGTAACGACACAAATCAATCGCCGACATATTGCGTAAATTAAATTCAAATTTATTTACGTTGCACCAATGAGAAAAAAGCAAATTGCCGTTTAACCACGTCTAACCACGTTTAACCAATAGTATGCAAGTACACATATTGCATGCTATTTAAGCACGGCAATTTACCATGCAAGTCAGTTGTGGCATTTGCCTTCTACCTGCTTCACGCGTTTGCGTTCTGTCGGCTGTCAATACGTGTGCGCTCTGTCGGCTGTCAATACCTACGCTGGTGATTTGATAGCTTCACCAACAACTAACTACATCCGTGACTCATCTTGTTGCGGGATACCGGAGAGACGAGCCAATTGAGTGCAGGACCTGCAGGACACCATCCACAACGCGATCACAGCTCAACCACGGGAGCAACAAATCAACCAGAGTCCACCCAAGGCTCTAGGACATCTTCAACGCTGAAGACTTCAAGAGAACGCATTACCCGGCCCTCTTAAGGGCCCCTATATCAGTAACTAATCTCTATTCAGAGCACCTTAACCGAGTTTGTAACGTCGTACGGCATTTACTTGAAGCCGGGGCGTTTACAAAATTGGCGACCGCGCCAGGATATTGATTATTGTTCTGATTTTTTTGGTATAAATAAAATTGACTTCCTTTTTCATCTATTTGGGATAAAATTCGATTAAGATTTGCGTTTTATATACCGTGATCGTGGCCATCTGTGAATTTTTTTGGGGATATATATATATTCGTGGTTTGTGTTGGGGGATATAATAATAGATTGACATTTGTGTTTTCTTTACCGTGATTGTGGTTTTCTGGGAAATCTGTTGCGATAATAATAACACATCGGCATCAAAGGCCAACGGGTCCTTTGTTCATCTTTTCTACGTACAAAACGGCACCGTACGTACTCAATAACTCAACTTCGGATTTTGGAAACAGTGACTTCTTTGTTCTGCTCTTATTCAACCGTGGAAGCTGTTTGTGGGTATGCGTTTCGTTAAAGTATATTTATATATTTTCATATTGCTTTTAATTTATGCTTTTAAGATCCCGTAAGATGGTTAAAATGTCAGGTCCAATTTTAGATATTGATGTTCCTGTTTGGGATGGAGATAGTGAGCTATTTTTTATGCGCGTAGATTCCGCTTTCTCCCCGTTTCCTGATTATGACAGTCATCAAAAACTGTCGAAGGTTTTTGCTAAACTACCTTCTGAATTGCAGCGACGGATTTATCCTAAGCTTGAGGCCATTAGGGAGCTACCTAATCCCATTTTGGGCCTACAAAACGAGGTAGAATCCTTGCTTGGACCCACGGAAACTGAGCAGATAATAAACAAATATGCGCAGTTAGATATGCCAAATCTTGGCCCCATAGAAATACTGAGGGAATTACGGAAACGTTGGTATAAAACCAACATTTCTGACCATGAAGCTAAGGTTGTTTTTATTAACAATCTTCCCCAAACATTAAAACTCTTTGCCAGACAGTTCCCCAACACTCTCTCTATAGATGACTTATCTGAGAGATGTGAGTTAGAATATAGGGTTTTGGAACCAAAAGTGAATCCATCATCCTTTTCTTCACCCCCGCAAGATGATAGAATCTCCTCTTTAGAGAGAACAGTGGCGAACATGGCCAAAGTTCTAGAAGGATTGGCCATTACCAAATCCGAGATAAATCAAGTGAATGCTCGACCAAAATTCGTTTCCAAGTCAAATTATAATGGTAGGCGGCGATCGAAATCTCCGCAATCCTTTAATAAATATGCTCCAAAGAACTGGTGTTATAACCATCAGAAGTTTTTTATGCTTGCCAAGTTTGTCTTTGTCGTTCCGAAGAATTTCCGAATGAGTGTCAATTTCCATAGCTGACGGAGAGGACAACAGACCGCAGGCACAAGGGTGCATCAGTATCGGGAAACGTCTGGCGCAGGAAGTAGAAGACCGTACTTTCTGCACATCAACGGCATCAACGGCGCCACAGGGAAGAATGCCAACTAAAATCCGACATCCCTGTCGACTCTTTTCGTCCACGCCGAATTTTTCACATAGAGAACCAAACAGACAATGCCGGTCGCAATCACCAGCCTACTTGTTTGCATGACCCGGCCAAACAGCCAAACGAACTTCTGCACCTTCTTGATTTCAAAACTGGCGAAGAGTACATCGTAGACACAGGTGCGGCAGTCTCAGTTCTCAAAGGTGATTCAATGACCGAGATGTCGCTAGGCGTTCTTCTCGCAACAGCTACAGGCGAGCCCATACCAACTTATGGCTGCCAATACCGCACACTCAACATAGGTCTACGACGTGAATTTTCCCACAACTTCATCATTGCCAAGATCTCTCATAATATAATAGGCCTTGATTTCCTTCTAAAATTTCGGCTCATTGTTGATCTTGCCAATCAAAAGATCATCGACCCTCCCACCGGACTTGAACAAAGCTTTTGGACACTTGCCTCCGAGCGTTTGGAGTTACAGGTCATTCAGCTAACCCCAGTGCATCATTCAGCAGAGATATCAGCAGCTCTTCGAAAATACAAATCGCTTTTCGATCTTAACAAGTCAGACCTACGAGTCTCCAACACGATGCATCATATCGCCACAGAAGGACAACCTATTGCACTCAAGAAGCGACCACTGGCTCCTGCTAAGCTGAAAGCTGCCCAAGAAGAATTCTCAAGGCTTTTGGAAGAGGGAATCATCAGACCATCATAAAGTTCATGGGCGTCACCACTGCACTTAGTCTCAAAATCAAACGGATCGTACAGAGCCTGTGGAGACTACCGTAAGCTAAATTCAGTGACAAAATCTGATGCATATCCCATTCCAAATATCAACACATTACTTGAAAAACTCAACGGCAGCAATTTCTTCTCAGTGATTGACCTCAGACAAGCGTACCATCACATACCGGTAGCACCAGAGGATATCGAGAAAACTGCAGTCATCACTCCATTTGGCCTTTTTGAATATCTTTACATGCCTTTTGGACTTAAGTGTGCTACTCAGACATTTCAAAGATTCATAGACAACATACTTCGCGACGACTCTGCTTATTGTATATCATATCTAGATGACATTATGGTATTCAGTCCAGATCTAGAATCTCATGCGAAACATCTACGAAATGTCCTCTCACGCTTATCCAACCACGGACTCAAGATCAACTGTGACAAGACGCAGATTGCAACTTCATCCGTCGACTTCTTAGGGCATCGTATCACGGCCCAAGGTATTCAACCGTTGCCGTCAAAGACGAATTCAATCAAGAATATCAAGTCACCAAGGACTTTGAGCGATTTGCAGAAAATCCTGGGAGTACTAAACTATTATCGCAAGTTCCTTCCAGGCCTTTCAAAACAACTTTATCCTTTGTGCAGGCACCTGCGGAACCGAAAAGGACTTAGCAAGAATTCCATCATTGCTTGGTCATCCGAAGACGAGGAATTACTTCGACTTGCCATCAACTCGTTAGCAAATGCCACAATGCTAACGCATCCAGATTTTGAAAAGCCATTTCTACTCACGACAGATGCTTCTGAATTCGCTATTGGAGCCACTTTGGAACAAGAGATCGACGGAGTTCGGAAGCCCATCAGTTTCTACTCGCGTACTCTCCAACCAGTAGAAACGAGGTACGACACTTTCGGCCGAGAACTTCTCGCCATCCACGACGCAGTGCGCCATTTTATCAGCATCATTGGCAGTAGCAGATTTGCTGTTTTCACAGATCATGCACCACTAGTTAGCGCACTTCGAAACGCAACTTCATCTATAGCCAAGTACCCTGCCACAGTGGAAAGACAGCTTTCTCGTCTAAGCGAATGGCAATTTGACGTCTTTCACGTCAAGGGCAAACAGAACTTCATTGCAGATGCCCTGTCTAGGCCAGACGTCTCTCTACAACCACCTTTGCCGTCACCATTCACTGTCAACTCCGTGGCACTCAGTGAACCTGCACTAACGCCAACTCTCCTGCGAACTGAACAACGCGGTGACATTCACATTCAAAGATCAATAGCCCGTCACCCAACCAAGTTCATATGCCGTCTGTGGGAAGGCTTACCAATTGTTTACTTCACGGATACGCAGCCCAACAAGCCAGTTCTGCCGACCAGCCTTCAGAGGAAGGTTTTCGATTCAATTCACTCAATTTCTCACCCAGGAAGCCAAGCAACTGTCCGACTTCTTACAGATCGTTTCTGGGGTCACAGACTTAGGCAGAATGTTAAACGATGGGTCTCAGAGTGTGCAATTTGTCAGAAAAACAAGATCACACGACACACTCGTTCTAAGTTGCAACATTTTCGGTCTACTTCTCGCCTAGCCATCGTCCACATCGACATAGTTCATCTGACAAAGTTTCAAGGTTTCAGCTACCGTCTAACTATGATCGATAGATTTACACGGTGGCCTGTGGCATTACCTCTTGGCACCATTTCTGCAGACGAAGTAACTAACGGTTTTATCTCTGCATGGATATCCAATTACGGTGTTCCCAATGAGGTCATCACGGACAGAGGCACTTGCTTCTCATCTGATCGTTTCAAAACAACCTTGCGGTACATGGGATGCATCTTACGCCAGACGACTGCCTACCATCCCCAAGCTAATGGCATGGTAGAGAGAATGCATAGGGAACTCAAAGCAGCTTTAGCATCCTCGTCCATTAATGGCAACTAGGTCGATGCACTACCTTTAGTTCTGCTGGCCATGCGTTCTCGTAGTCGAGAATCCATTAAAACGTCTGCGTCACAACTCTTGTATGGCATGGATCTACGCCTGCCTAGTCAGCTCCCACGTCTACTACCGGCACAAGATGACCCACAAAACGAAGCTACCCGCCTTCGACTTCATTTCGGTAACATGTCCGAACAGCAGCCGAGACACACGCCTCGTCCAGTCTTCGTTCACCCACAGCTCCACACCTGCAAGAGAGTACTCGTTCGCAACAATAATGCTGTTGCACCACTACAACCCAAGTATCGCGGTCCTTACCCGATTTTACTCAGACAGCCAAAATACTTCATCATTATGCAAGGCGCTACACCGACATCAGTAAGCATAGACAGGTTAAAACCGTTTATCGAACCACCTGATCCTGAGAGCGTTCAACCTTCTACACACGTCTCAGGCTCCGTCTGCCCACAATCTCAACCTGCTTTGTATAACGCGTAATTAATTTTTTTTAAACATTAACATTTAACTATAAAATTTTTTTAACCTTACGTTAATTTTCGTATTTGTCTCACGTGGCATAACCAGCTGTTCTTAGCTAACAATTGTGTAGCATTTTTGAACAGTTCTTTGGTATTATGCCATCTCTGAGGCAATGTTCGTGTACATATTTTTATGCAATTACCTTTGATTTTAATGTATATATATTTTACATTATAATGTATTTCTCACACATGACATTACACTGCCTATTTTGGTATGACCAGCTACTTAGAGCTAACGCTTTCGTGTAGCAACACTAAGTAGTGATCAGCTTCATATCATGGTACAGGCCACTTTCAATGCATATCTCAACTTTATCTATTTCACAAAGACCACTCTACAAATGCCATGACCACAACGTCGA